>KN473344.1:0-71498 GCA_000787095.1 Periophthalmodon schlosseri
TATTTTATTTTTTTTTCTGTCTCATTAAAATGAATGGGTTAGAATGTCTATATCAGTACCAGGTTGTGTGCAGCTCTTCTAACCATGTCACTCCTGTAAGGGTCTTTAGACATATTGGAGTAAATGAGTAAAGTCCATGTTGTCCATTTGTCTGCAAACTTGATGGTCTCCAGACTGTTCTGATTGTGTGAAGAAGATTTTGTTGTGGTATGGTAGTTGTGTGAGGATAAATAATTCATAGGTGCGAGTGCTTCCAGATCTCAAGTCTCTATCAGCACTTTCTTTGTGCTCTTATCTGTCTCATGTTCTGTCACATTTCCTGTCTTTGGTTTCTGTGCTTTACTCCTCTATACTCCTCGCTCTGCACTCCACCAGCTCGCTCTCCCTCAGAACATCTCTCTCTGCCCTTCACTTCTTTTGCCTTCACTTTACCAGATTTGTTTAAAATGCGGAGTTTGAGTCTCGCTAAGAGCAGAGAGGGGCACTGAAGAGCACAACAATACAGCCAGGAGCTTTTCAAACTCTGATAAAAACATTATATGGAGAGGAAAATTTCATCTGAGATAGTGGTTGGGTAACATTTTGAATAGGAGAGCATCCTTGTGAAGAAGACACTTATCTCTATGCAGTATGGTGCAAAGATAGAAAACAGTATAAATAATATGAACAATAAACAAAATTTTAATTGTGAATACATGTCCCTACATTGACTAAAATCAGCAGGGACGCTGTGATTCATATTGACTTCAGTTGCTTTGAAATATAAAGCCATGGGGAATAACAAAACAAATTAACCATCAAAGTCATTATCATTCATCAAGGGTCTACGCTCATATTGTTGAAAGCGCTCTCTTTTGTTATTATGCAAAAACCTTTAAGATTGCATTTTACTGTCTTAAATTTCTTTCACAGGTTGATGAAATATGGTGCACATTTTAGGACATCCTCAACTTTAGATGTTCTTGTCACATAGGTAATTTAAACAATGTTTATATGAGATTATAATGAGGGTCATATGGTATTTTGCACACATATTAGACTTAGCAACATTTTTGATTGATTTCTAAATGTGTTAAGGGGCCCATATTACGATATTTTCTGATCTATGTTATAATGTTGTTTCCTCATCACAAACATACCTAGAGTTGTGTTTTGCTTCATTCATGCATGTTTAACACATGTTTAACGAGTTCTTCTCTCAAACAGAAAACACCTTGTGATGTCATGATGATGATGATATAGGAGGTGCTCTACTGTGCTTTTAAACTCCATACACCTTCACTAGAATCATTTGGATAACTTAAGCCCTGGAACTGCCAACGTCTGCTGAACAATAGGTAAAAGGTAGTGGTTAACTTGAAAAACTTGAAAAAAGGTGAAACAGAGCGTTTTGAGCTTTGGAGATATAGACAGTCTGCTAATGCAGGGTTACTCAAACACATGTGAATGAAACAAAACACAACTCCAGGTATGTTTTTGATCAGGTAACACCATTATAACATGGCTAAAAGCTCAGGAGTCAATTTTGCCTAATATAGGGGCTTTAAATTTCATATTCTAGTTTTGCATTTTGTCATATTAACATATTTGGATATACTACTCACATATTGTAACCGCTTCTTCAGTAATCACAAGGAGAAGCTCTTTGTTAGCATGAAAAAGCTTAGAGAACTTTTTAACCTCCAGAGTGGTCTAGCTTGACTCGCCTGTACATTTATTATTACAACATAACAACTCATGTTAACCCAGGGCAGATCATACTCCAGTAATCTTTTGTAACCCCTTCCTTTGTTCCCTTTGTCAGATAGAGTTGAAACCTGTGCTCTCTCCCTACCTCACCCATTTTGCTCTCGTCCGTCTCTTTGATTGACTATTATTCCAAATGACTTCTTTCATCAATACCATGTTATACAAAATTGAGATAGAGGCCTGTGATTTCACTGAATTGTGAACGCCTTTTGTTCCTTTGTTTACTTGCAAGTTTAAATAGCCAGTGAGTAATGCTTTGGTTGTTGGTTGTGGTGTCTGCTTGTCATTCTAGTTTCGGAATAAAGGCAAGCAAATCAATAGAGTTTGTATTGGTCTGACAGCTTGTTGGGAAAAATGCGGTGGGACTGTCCATCAAGTTAATTGCTAACTCGGAGGGACTGAGAAAACTATGTTGCAGAGGATTTTTTTTTTCTTTGGTAGAGGTTCCATTCATTTATATCAAGGCAGATGATTTTGTTGAGTCCGAGACATGGCTGGCTGCTCACGCACATACCAACGAACAGCTTGAAACGCATCACCACACACCTCCATTAGATCTGTAATCATCTCTCTCCTATACACTGTGAATACACATTAATATACAGAGTGTCTCTGTACATCATGCCATAATATGGGGCTAAATGTCATTTTGGAGGTGGCATGACACATTGTATTTAGCATACATTTTACATAAATGAAGACCTAATGTCATACTGGCTTAGACCGGTTTCAGTATCTCAGAATATGGCATTGACTGTGGAATTATCTGGCCATGTTTCCCATTTTGTTTTTTTGACATAACTTGAACAATATTGTTTTGACATTTTTTTGTAGTTGCTATTCTTGTTGATGTAAAAGAAAGCCTGTTAAAGAGGATCCTGTTTCAGAGCCTATAATGACTGACTGACGTACAAAGCATACACCACTGGATAATTTCTCCTTTTATTGTCTAGACATAATTGAACGCAGTAGCAATATTCCATTCATGTTGTAAAGCTGATAATGAAGCTGAAATGGCCCCATTGTAAAACACTAGAGTAAATGCTTACTAATAACTATCTCTAAACCATGCTACTGCAGTTCACAAGAGTCACTACATTAGAGTCACTATTTATACATTTTGTAGCCCTGCATACAGTTTTATCATTATGAGTGTTCTGCTTCAGTTCATTCATTTTGCCCAGTTAGCTCCACCCCAAACAAATGATCTTTAAGTGGAGTGGTCATTAGATGTCCTTTACTGGGTTGGTCTGGTGTCTTCCAGGGTCACTTTCTGTCCTTTGGCTAAAGCCAGCAGAGACCCACAGTGGCCCTTGACACCATAAAAAACAATTAGCATGTAAAGGCAATAAGTCAGCGCTTAGGCCCTCACACTAATGAAGCAGCTAACTCCTGTCCTCGCTTGTTTTAATAAGACTCTGGAAATAGTCTGAGGCAGCACCCAGTCACTTTATATTACATGCAAGATTCTGTAGTACTTATGTGCACTCATCTGTCTTTAGGCAGGGGCAGAATTGAATCTGCACTGTAAAATAAATATATAATTTGCCTTAAGATACTAATACTGTTGAGTGTTTGAGTTTTATTGTAATGCACTCACACAGATCAATACACAAACACTTTTTACAGTGCTGTACTTGTACTATGTAAAACTGTGGTAATTTACTATTGCCAAATGTATTATGGTAAAACTATGTGTGTTTCCTTTTTACACTGCATACACAATGCATATTCGATTAAAGCTCATTGCACATTGGGGCCACTTGAAGTAGTGCCAGGTGAACCGTGCCTAAGCATGATTCTCTTCATTATTTTTATGAACAGAATTTCAACCAGAGGCCACAGAGAGTGCATTTTGAGGTCTGCATGGTCTGCTTTCTAAGGATTATGTTGTCCTATTGGGTTCATCAAACCAGAACCTTCACTTGCCGAGATGACTTGGAGTGTCTGGAGTGTGAAGAGAATGAGAATCAGCCAGTCTATGTTCTATCTAGTGCTTATGCTGCCCCCTAAAGGATGGTGTCCCTGTCTCCAATGACAAGGTGAGAGAGGAAGGGGCAGAAGATTGACATGTAGGATCAAGGCAGCACTATGGTCAATGTAAAGGTCTGTAGTCATGGGAAAAGTTAATCTACCAGATGAAGTTCTCCACTTGGTCCTCAGTCCTTTTCTAACCTATGGCCGTAAGCTGCGGCTCTTGACCTATAGGGTCAGATCTGAGCTATAAACTGCAGAAATTAGATTTCTCAGTAGGTTAGATGAACTGTGCTGCCCTTTAGAAAAGCATATACTATTTCACATCAAAAGTTTTTGGTTCAAAGTTTTCTGAGGTTGAGAAAGGTGTAAACAACAAGCAGAACAGAAACATCTAAACGTTTTATGTCTAAGGTTGACATTGCGCCTCCCCATTTAGATGTTTAGATCTGAAGTCACGTGACATCAGCCTAAATATGCAGGGTTTGTGTGTTAAACATGTGTGAATGAAACAAAACACAACTTCAGGTATGTTTTTGATGAGGAAACAGCATTATAACAGATCAGAAAATAGCGTGTCAATATGGGCCCTTTAATAAGTAGTTATGTGTCAGAGCAGTCCAGTGCCTCAGCTCTATAATGAACTGACATTATAAATAGCTGTGTCACAGGTGAGAGCTGAGTACACTGGATCTGTCCTGCTGAGTTCTACTGGTCCTAATAGTTTGGGTTATTGATTAGAAGGCCAAAAGTAATCTATTGGAAAAAGCACCTAAACTGTCACCATGGCAGCTCTGCAACATCTCAACATAGCTGCACAATCTCAGCTGGGGGATTGTGCTCGCTGGACAGCTGCTCTATACCAGTGCTGACTGGGGTCACTTCAGTACAGGTCTTAAACTGGCTCTTGACTTGGACCCAAAGAAATTTCATTTTAGCTCCAGAGAACACAAAGTTACAATAATATATCTGCTGTGCTGGGCAAAGAGAGACCTCTCTGACCAATGCCACAAAGATTATTACTGGCCCTGCCACATGACCTTTTTGTCCAATTTTATTTTAGTCTTTGACACAAGTTTCTTAAAATGGACATATAACTATTAACAATAAAATACAATACAATCCAGAATCCATATCCTTAAATCACTGAAAGTAAAAAAGAATGTCTAGTACGTCATTACATTTTTGTAATTAAATATGTCTTTTAAAACAGACACAGTCACATTAATATAATTATTCAAAAATGGAATACCCTTAGCATTTTAGCCTTTTTAATTAGACCTATTTAATTAGACCGTGAAATCATGCTTAAATTGTATTGTGTATTTTGGCTTATCCTGTTGATTTAGTATTTAAATAATTGTAAATATAATATATGAATCTGTTGGCATCTGTCTATGTGTTTTTCTGCCGAAGCTTCTTGTGCTCTTTTCCAGACGATTTTTGTGTCTTGTATATTTATAATTTAAGCATGTTGAAATGGCTTTACACCACTATCACCTGGGGTTAGCTTTTCCATTATTATCGTGTGTTCTGCTGAGTGATGGATCCCCTTCTGCTAAATTTGGTGTTCCTGTCTCATCTCAGACCTTGAACGTACCACGGGGTCATTGATTGAGACTCCCCTCTCCTCTCCCAGGATACTTGAACACAGCACAGCTTTGTCATGGTCCACACAGTCACAAAGAAGATTTAAAGCCAATAAATAATGGACAAGCACCAAATAATACCCGAATCCTGGTATTGCAGTGTTTTAAAGTGCACATTTGATTGATGCTTTAGTGCTGTATGCATGGGGCTACATACACTACAGCAAACGGTGAGGAAGGCATTTCACAATCAATTTCACCCAGCAAGTGCAGTCGGGAGTACAAATATGACGACCAAGAGTGATGGGTGCTCCCATGAAAAGAAGAAAGGGGAATGCTGAATGAGAGCAACTGAGTAGAAGTCAACCAGTTCTAAATATAGTATGACTTAATGGTTCATTTGACCCTAAATATAGGCTGGATTTCAATGAAATTCTGTAAAATAGTGGGAACTATTTCACAAAAAATATTGTACTATGATATGAATATTGTGAGATTTAGATATGTTTACATCCTTAGAATGTATTTTCATTATGATTTATGCTGTGTTCTGTGTTCCATTGTTTTAGGTAATAAAGCTGTCGTTTGAGGAGTTTGACCTGGAAAGAGGATATGACACTCTGACAGTGGGAGATGGAGGGAAGATCGGAGACACTCGGCGAGTGTTATATGTGTAAGCTCTCTCTGTCTGCAAGCACTTACATTAATTTATATATTAGCACGATATCAGAATACTGTACACACTCTATATATACTCTATGGATGCTACTATATAAAGGAGGTGCAAGAGTATTTGTCTTTTAAGGAACAATTAATGATTACTGATGCACCACCTCATACTCCAGTATTTGAAGCAAACATTAGTCAACCACCTCACTCGCTGTTACATCTGACTGCTACTAACTCGCACTTCTGTTGTGGATGGCACTTCTGGTTAAGTGGGAATTCATTCATGTCAATGGACAACTAGAGAAAAGTTGCTAAAATATTGTATAAAAAAGGTTGTTTTTTGTAAAATTTTGAATATTCATGTGTATTGGCAACCTATGCCTGTGGCAACTTCCTGGTCAACAGAGAAAGTAAAGAAAATTAAAATTAAAATTAAAAAATAAACTACATGAATACAATAAGTATGTTTGCATCATGTCAAGTGCATTCAGATTCAAAACAACCATATAATGTTTCTACAGACTCACAGGCACCAGTGTTCCCGACCTCATCGTCAGCCTGTCCAATCAGATGTGGCTTCATTTGCAATCAGACGATACGATTGGCTCAGCGGGATTCAAGGCTGTTTATGAAGGTACAATGCCCCCTTTTATGATCATACTAATGGATATTATTTTTATAATAATAATAATAATAAAGTGTGAAAGTCAGAGACAGTAGATATTTTGATTCTAAGGGAAAAACATGTGTTGTTGTCTGTCCTTGGAGCATAAATGTACAGAGATGGATGTTTTTGTAATAAAAAGAAGCAATAGACAGGCATATATAGCCAGATATATTGGTATATGCAAAGTATTTTAAAAGGGCAATGATCAGAGCATAGTATTTTATTATTACTCCAGCTGTAACTTGTAGAAATATACAAAAATACACATTACAGTCAAAGTGTCAATCCCTTTCACAGTTATAAATATTGTTAGATTAAATAAAACCTCTTTATTTAAATGATTTTCAACTTTTTAAGTTAACCATTAGTTTACCACTGGAGGAATACACTGGTGTGCTCCCATCAAGTGTAGATTACTTAGTCCAGGTCCAGGCCCTCGTTTAAATTAGGTTCACTTCTGGCTGTATTTCCTACACTATTTTCCCCCACGCGTTCCTTATATTCATTATTCCTTTCAGTATCTCAGAGGTTTACAGTTTGTTCACATGTATTCATAGCCTTTGTATATCTCAATACAACTTTTTCACAGCACTAAATGATTGTGATGAAATGTTTGCTCTATTACTGTAAATGACCCCCAGCAGATGCCTGTAAATCAAGGCCACTTGAGATGGGCATGAGGGGAGAGCTGAGGGGGGAGCTGATGTGTTTACTTTAAGACAATGAAAAATTGACAAAGAAAGAGTGGAAATGACAGATTGTGTGAGGACACTGAATTGTCTGCCAGAGAGCGAAGGCTGTGAAGGTTATGCTCTTGGTTCAACGCACTCTTTGGTTTGATCCAGTGATGCTGCTGACTGTGTTTTCTTGGGTCATGGACCATACACTGATATCCCTGCCTAGAGTGGAGCGCTTAGTAATGTTCTGTTTTATTTAAAATGCACTTTGCACAACACAATGTTTTGCCATGGTTGAATGTAAGAACAAATTTGCGTCTGCAGTTTGTATTGGCCTGAACACGTGTATTACAAGTTTTACACCGACAATGTTTTAGTGTGTTAAAGAGAATGCACTTTTGTTATTTAAGATGATGCTACGTTGCTTCTTTGCCTTGACATCTGCTGTCCCCTTAATTCTTTGTAGTAGCGGCTGTTCTTTTGTTCAGTTAGACACACACGGACAGCAAATTCATTCAGCGGAGGTCCATTGGTGTGCTGAAGTAGACAGAGTATACCTTTTTAACTGACTGGAAACAAACATGAACAAGACAATGCACTGTTAGCTCTTACACTTTAGCAGGAGCTTGCAAAGAGCTGGTGTGCCGTGTGTGTCTGAGAGAGCCCTTGAGTACATCTTTGAGCGTCTGTCACCGCGGATACCATCACCTTCTCCTCCTCTTTGATCAGTGTTACCCCCGGAGAGTGCCGAGGTTGTCAGGCTCATGGGAAGAACGTGACGCATGTGAGCATTGCACTTTAAATGCTGTCATTTAAAGTCCTGTGCCCACATGTATTTAGCGTGCAGGCAATATCATGGAGGGGGAAGAGATAATGACTGTTTTAGTGGAATACGGACGACCGTTTTTGCAGACAGATGGGGATTGGATATGAAGGGTTATGTTAGCAAGTAGTAGTCAAAGTAGTCCTGTATAAGGTTTTTTATACCCATGAGTCCAGAATGATGAAGAATTAGTACTGTTGCCATGGCAAATAACTGTTTAAAACAACATATTATATCTTTTGAATGGGAAGTCCTCAAAATGTTGCATGTAACAGGAAGCTGAAACCCGTGAATATATGTTTGTGTATATTAGAGCTAAAGATAAAATTCCTGCATGTTTAAACTAGGTCATATTAGATTTATAAGATCTTGGACAATGTCAGCTTCATGTTGAGAGAGAGAAAAAAGAACACGCCTTTGAATTCAAACTCTTCTGAACATAGAATTATCTTGCTATGAAATACAAGTGCGTATTTCTGTTAAATTTTATGATTTTTTGTTTGTAAACCTGTTCTAGTCTAGCATTTTAAATTCAGTGCAATGCTTCATATTAAGCCTTACATTGCCCGATAAGTGCTATTTATTTGCTCTGTAAACTGCACTTGATTCAGTCACAGAAAAGTTGACTGCTGCTTACACATTTTAATGGAAGGTCATAGGTTTGTATTTAAAGAGATTTCCATTTTGTGTGAATTGACTTTAATTTGAACTCGTCATATTAAATCTTTAAACAACTTAAACTATAAATGATAATACGTGACTGTGTTACGAAAGAGCTTTCTGCTCCAAGGGCTCGCACCATAACATTAAATTCAAGGACATGTTTAATGAAAAGAAAGGCAGGTTTAATGTAGATATTTGTTGCATTAGAAGTGAGTGATGCTGTACCATTACATGCCAGACTGACCAGTGGGTTGAAATCAGTGCTCTTTATCTGGACACTCTTCGGATGTGTGACAACTGGCTCTTGGCCCCACCCCTTCACACAGGCTCATGACTGTCACCACCCGGATTGTATTATGTTGTGTTGTGCCTAATAGTAGACTTATTTTTAGCCTCTCTATGAACTGAACTGTCACTGAATGCTCTCCTTGGAATGTGTTAGCCCACACCCACAAACAATACAGAGCATTACAGAAAGGCAATGTGTATATGGTAGTCAGATATTGATGATGATGATGATGATGATGATAATGATGAAGAATAAGACACATACATGGCGTGAATTGGAAAAATCAGAGCAGTTCAGCATTCAGCAGAAACTCTGATGCCCTTATAAACGGATAAAGAAATGTGAGTTGCATGAAATGGATAGAAAAAGAGCACATTTGTGTTGGTTGTGGTGGTGGTTTTCCCTCTTCTCATGGAAGTTGTGGGTTTAGAAGCTCTTTTGCCTAAATTGTATATGTTAGTGATTTCCTTAAGAGGAGTGAATGAGATCCAAGGGATTCTGTGTGCTGCAGTATGCTAGAGTTTGGTCTTTTGAGGAAGGAATTGGGAGGGACAAAAGTATATTTGTTTAAAAAAATACTACTGCCAGCTGACCATATGTGGGTCAGATTTAGATGAGCCAGTTTAGTTGTCAAATTCTATTATCCAATGTATGTACATCACAAGTTATTATACAAATAGAAATGATCTGACATTGGCTTGCACTTAACCTTAATTTGTCCTCTTTAAAAACCGTGCCTCAATAGCCAACTGGACCAGACAGAAATCCATGAAATTAAAGAAAAGGGGATAAATAAGTCTTAAGACCACCGCCAGTTTTCTATTGAGATGCACCTCTTGTGGTTTTGTTAACAAGAAGTGCAAGGATCGGTGTGCTTACATTTGCCTGCACTTATTGTTTTGCTGTTTGCAATTAAAGTTAAATTACACTACAATTACCCTAATGGTAATTACCTGTGAGATGAGACTATACAATCCCCTCCTTGGGTTCAGCTGCATTGTGGGAACAAACAGCCTCCTCCACGTTGCCTTATTACCGCTGATCTGCTTCTATGACTTGTCAATTTTTCCCATTCGTCAATTTTGTGACAGGCTCATCAGGAGCGCTGCCAGCTCTGGTCCGAGGAGATTAGCTGTTGCATAAACTAGAATGCACTCTCCTCCCACTGGCTCACCACTCATCTGGGCCTTTCTGAAGTCTGTAAACAGATCTGTGTAGGCCGCCGTGATTCAAAAATACACCCAAGCTAACACGCACACGCACTCACACACACACACAGACTCCCACCATGTTGAACACTAGAACAATAACTGGCTTTGGCTTTGTTTTGTTCAGTGAAAATAAAAAATAAAAAAATAAAAAATAAAACCCTTGATATTTATGTTGAATGATGTTTATTTGTTGTCAGAAGTTGCATCATGTAGTTGCATCTTCCTTCAAATCTTTGCATGTTTTAGGCAAACTGATGAGTCCAGCATGTGTGGATGATGTTCAACAATTATTCCCAGTTTATCTTACCTTTTGTTTTTTTCTCATTAGAGGAAAAATGAATGTAACAAACTTACACAGCAGGAGCTATGATTAATTAGTCACAATATTCCATTCAAACATATCAGATCATACCCAGACATGTAATTGTATGCTGTGGGCCCAGTGCTCTCTGTTCTCAGGGCAGTGTCTTATCTGGGTGTCACATGTTGTCAGTAATTATCAGTGTATCGTGGCGGCTTGTACGTGTGTGCGTTGCAGAGATTGAACGTGGAGGCTGCGGTGACCCTGGGGTGCCCGCGTTTGGTCGGCGCAGCGGAGATCGCTTTCAACATGGAGATGTGCTGACCTTTTTCTGCCAGTCAGCGTTTGAACTTGTGGGGGAACGGACCATCACGTGTCAACATAACAACCAGTGGTCGGGAAACAAACCCAGCTGTGTCTGTGAGTATGGTTTCATTCACGTGTACTATTCAATTGGTATATCTCATTAAAAGAGACATATTGTGCTTTTATCTGCTGTATAGTTATAATCTATGTTACCTGGATCATAATGTTATATTTTGGACATATTAAATTGCAATGCTGACCAAAAATTTGTTACTAAAAGAAAAAGTCAGCTGACTACCGGGTTTAAAAATGCTGAGCTAATTTACAGCATGTTGCCATAAATGTCGTCACAACAAAGTGCCACATGCTGTCGGCCCCTCCTATGGATATCTGCAGATCATGCTAGCAACAAATTCTTTGGTTCATTCATTATTTATGCCAACATGGCATGGATGTTGCTGAGTCCTACATGCACCAGTGTTTAAGAAGATAAAACAGTGTAACTAGCAGGCGTGTTGTGGGGATCTTGAATGCAGGAGAATAAACATGCATGAATCACTCTAAAAACAACACTGAGTGGTTAAAATCTTAAAGTTGATTTTGCAAAATATGTCCCCTTTATTTTTATCACTACATCAAAAAAAGAATTGTTTTATTTTGTTTATTTTAATACATAGTCCTTCCATTTTACCTCCCTCTTGCCTTGTCAGCTGGCTGGGTGCCTTCTTTTCTGCTTTGCTAAATTCCTCTTTACACTTGTGTAACTCTTTGTCTTATTCTGTCTTCATGCATCTAGTCTCATGTTTCTTCAACTTCACCGCTCCCTCTGGGACTGTCCTCTCTCCGAATTACCCCGAAGAATACGGGAACAACCTGAACTGTGTGTGGCTGATCATCTCAGAGCCCGGCAGCCGCATCCATCTCCTCTTCTCTGACTTTGACCTTGAGCCGCAGTTTGATTGGCTGGTTGTCAAAGATGAAGGTAATTACATCTTACATGTTTTCCCTATGTAAATGGCCTCTCTGGCATAATGCATTTACCGCTGTGATTGTAATGAATAATTTACCCTGACTTAGCAAAACAAGCAACTTCGAGGAATACTTGATCATGAATTTGCGCGTACGATCCGCGGCTGTTAGTGGAAAACGATGCGGCGTGCTTTTGATGAATACAGAGCTGTCAAACTGAAGAATCGATAGATGGATAGTAACATTTTTAATGCTTTCAACAGGCCATGCACTAATTTCCCTTTCACACACAAAACACACACAATTAGATTCACATCCCCTATTGTAATATAGTGTGTGTCATTGATTGTCCACTATAGCTGAACTCAGACCAGTCATTAATGATGAAGTTTCATTGAGTGGATGGGAAAATGAGACTCCTGTGCGGGTTCAAGTAGTTGAATGAAATGAAACAAGTTTTTTCGAGGCTACTGTAATGTGGATATCTCAAAAGCATGTAATTTACAGTTAGTGGCACATCAATCATTTGTATTATAATGCAAAATACACCTGCTAAGAAACTGTATTTTGATTTTCTTTTCATTTGATAATCCCCCTTATTATTCATGTGACCATTGGCTGCTAAGATTCAATGGAATATGGCTATGGTTTGCTTTCCACTGCCACTCCAGTAGTACTCTTTAATAAAATTCACATTCAAATAGTTTCAGCTGTAAATATCATGTACATAGCATATATATATATATAATATAATATTCTCCACTGTCTCATAATAAAATTCACATTCAGATTTTATTACCCAGGTGTACTTTTAAAAAACCTAGAAATAAAGTATGACTACTACACTGCTGTACAATAAGATTACAGATTCTATTCATCAAAAACGCTTTCAATTTGCCAGTGATGTTTATGTCCTTGGCATTTATGTTTTTTTACTGCTTTTATGGTTGAATGTGTGTTATCAAATTTTCAAAAAATAAACCAAAAACAAAAGAAAAAAAAACATTCACTTCAACAGCAAACAAGTAATAAATCTCAAGGATATAGTCCCCAGAAGTACAAAAGTGTCTGTAACTTATTGCTATTGTCACTTGATCTGTTAGAATGATCTGAGTGAGGACTTTACATAAAGGCTTTTAGAGCTATACATTAGATAAAAGACCGTCTAGGCATTTACTTGGGCTACGTTTTCTCTCTCTTTATGACAATGCAAAGATGCTTTTAGTGGCAGACAGATAAAATGACTTCTAAACACTTCAACTTGCACATTCTCTATATAGAACAATATATAAAGTTTTATTAAGTGAAGTTTAATATGGTTGGGGCACATTATCAATCCTTCTGCAAAATGTACAACTACAACTACCAGTGAGATACAACATTATTATTATCGTCATAGGTAAGTAAACTAATTACGAAATACTTCTGTTTTTTACTGCAACTATGAATTGCAGTCATTTTTTTTGGGAGAACAAACTTGACATAAAGCCTAAACGCTCAATCAGATTTACAGCCCAACATCTGCCCCCTAATGTGTTTATTCCCACCTGTTTGATTTATTCTGCGCCTTACCATGATCTCACACCCTATTACCATATTTGGGAATGGGATTTTCCTGTTGCTTATGCATTATGTATATACCATAAGTCAGTGATATTGGCCTGCTGCGCTGTGTGTGCCTGTCCCTTTAGGGCTTTAGTGAACCCCTGCTGGATACGTTGCTGTTTGTTGGATCATTGGGAGTGCACCCTCTAGAGCAAAGTGTATCCTGCTAAACAAAAGTCCACCGCCATTTGTTGCGGTAAATAGGCCTATGCTGCGACACAAATGTCTAGGAACAAGAATGAAGTGATGCATGGTTACAGCTGCTGCGGCCAGTGGGGGGACTGTAATGGCTTCAGACCATTTAATTGGTATACAGTAGCTGTTTTAATAGCCAGAGTGATGCCTCATTGCTGGACTGTATATTAACATAGCAGCTAGACTTTGACCATCCGTTGCAATCATGGAGTCCCTTGAGGAATGATAGATACTTTGAAAGGATAATGGTCTTCCTGTCTTAGCGCCATAGTGAAGGAATTGACCAGGAATGCATGATTTACTCTGACATTTAGGAGGGATGGTAATGAGGTGGGCTCTGCAACCACTTCAGCCTAATGCATTGTACCACCAGAAGAAACAGAACGCACAGATGTCTTTAATGCAGACACCAGTTATACTACACAAACAATCCCCTATACACAAACAATTCCCTATATATTTATGATTACCTAGCGTTACAAAACATTCCCATATGGTGAATAAAGTCCCATTTGATTGATATTGCTCACAGTGGAAAAAGCAAAATCAAAACTATATCCATTTACCATCCTTGTGCTACAAATTGAGGATGATAAAATATATGGTCCATTTGTGCGTACTATATTCTCCTCTCTTGTGTTGCAGGTCTGTCTGAGCCAACTACATTTGGGACCTTCTCGGGAAAAGACGTCCCTTCACAAATTGCCTCAAATGGACACATCATGAGGCTAGAGTTTCAGTCGGACCATTCAAATACAGGAAAAGGATTCAACATCAGCTATACAAGTATGTGACAGAACCATTTTATCTAACCATCTATTTATCTATCTGTTGCTGAGTACTCAAAATGACAGATGCTTGCCCAAAGTTTTACAATGACCGTTAAAAGTCAGACAAGGCTGACCAACTTCACTCATGGTTACGTTATACTTTTGTCCACACCTGAGATAACAGCGGGTGGTTAGGTCATTTATTTTTAAAGACAACTCTATCCCAATCTGTCTTTTCTATTATGAAACAATGACTTTCAGGAGACTTTCAGGAGATGGGAGGACAGCTCTCACTACTCCCTAAATATTATTGGGTGCTCAGTAATGATTTTTCCCCTTTGAAATATTAGGCAGTAGATTAATTACTCTTCATGGAGACTGTATCTCTCTAAAATGTGCTTTTTAATTGTAAATGAATCTTACTGTAATATTAGTCTCACTGAGTTATTGAGTTTAGTTGACAATGTGTTTGCCTGTACTGTGGTGTCACATTGCCAGCGCCATTACAGACCTGTTTTTCTAAGGCAGCGTGTATAAAAGGAGGAGTTACCTCTCACATGGTGAAGGTCAGGACAGAACTCCACTGTAAATAATTAAACAGTGAGAGAGTGTTTTCTGACATTGTCCCAACTCAACCTTGGACCTTCTCCTGTTCAGTGCCCTGTTCCTGCTCGGAGCTTAGCATGCTCCTCGTGACTCCTTCTCATTTATTCTGGGTGATTTTCACGTGTTGTGCACTGTTTCACACAGACCCTCCCACATGACCTTGTCTTTGACTTCCTTTACCAGTGTCACTTGATAAATTAATCAGCGTGTATACAGCCACTTTAGCCACTGACAGATCAAGTATAATTTTCATAATTTTTTTATAATAAAACATAAAACATATTGTTTATTTTTAACATTATGCTTAGCACATTTTCATGGTAATGCATCACGCTGAACTTATTTTGTGCCCTATTTAGGTGACAGAGACAAATGGTTAATGTATGAGCAATTGATTTTTTTCCAGTTTCAGACAAATTAAGGCCTTTTTTCTGAATCAATAAACTGAAATATATATACTTGGTAGTGATTGTTGCATCAATTTGTCTTACACTATAGTATTTCTTGGTTTTAGTCCAGTTATAGTATATGACTCAATAGCATTAAGTCCATACGATGTCCATGCTTTGGTCTGAGTTATGAACTCGACACATGGGGGAGGGCGATAAACGACGGCAGCCAGTGTCAGACATCACACTGAGTTTAAAAACGAACACATGGAGAGCGATGAACTGGAGCGGCCAGTGGCAGCTTTACAAGTTACAGTCTAGTCCGGGCTAGATCGCGCGTCTCCCTCAGATTTGATTGGCTATGAAATTGTATATATTCCAGGGGTAAAAGTATGTGAGCAAATGTGAAGTGAAGCAGGCCTACGAGGTTTTTGCACAAATAATTGACTTTTTAATGTTGACTCTGCTTCACAACAAAAGAAAAAAGCCGACCCAAGTCAAAAAAGCAGAGCTTTTCTGGATTTATCCCTGTAGGAGTTTCGTAAAATATCATAAAGTATGGGACAAATCGGACACAGTGAATATTATCTTTCCTCCAAGCTGATTTTGGCAGTTCTCATGCCAGCTCATTTCTTCATCAAAGAAATCCTCGCTGATTGGCTATAGTTGAACATTTTTCAATGTTCAGAATCGCGTCGCAGACCCTCTCATGCACATCGACGTGCATGAGCGCAACGTTTTCACGGGGACTACTTCCGCCTGTCGCCTAATTGAGGGAGAAAGGCCATTTTCACATTGTTGCACAAGTCTCATTGGAAATGAATGGAGAAAGAGCGATGTCACCCCCCGTGTGTCAAGATCATTACTTTAAGTTTTTAACTCTAACCACTGTGTCCTTCAGAACAATAAATAAATAAAATAAATAAAAATCAAATACCATTATAATGCAAAGTCTTCACATACATTACTGTAAATTCACTATATATCCTGTCACTTGTTCTTTATCCCTTTCATTTCCCTGCTCCTCGGCATCAGCAGCTAATCAACCTGAGGGACATGTCCAATCACTGGAGGTGTGATCTTTATGGGATCAGGTTAATCTCTGGAATAGGCCTAATTTAAACTGAATATGACAGGCCTGAATCCACCAGGCCAATCTCATTCCCATCTTTCTCAGTGCAGTTATCAATTTGCTGACAGCTATATGAGTTTAGCACTTGTCAGCAGTGGAGTTTTCATATTGTGTGAATATAATATCTATATATTTGTATCATACATGTAAAAAATCTACACTTTATAATAACTACACTTTAAATATATAAAGCATGATTAATAATGAACAAATTGTTTATTAAGATAATTCAGGCATAGTAATTACTTAATATAGGCTACTCACTATGAGTTACTGAGCCTGATTCATTCTTAATAAATTATTTGTTCATTATGACTTCTTTTTCAGTAAGGTTAAGGTTATGAATAAGGTTGTAATTAGGGTAATTATTATACATTATAACAAATGTTTCCTCTTCTTTTTTCAAGCGTTTGGACAAAATGAGTGCCATGATCCGGGCGTTCCTGTCAATGGTCAAAGATATGGAGACCAGTTCCAGCTCGGCAGCTCTGTTGCTTTTCGCTGCGATCAAGGGTTCATAAGGACACAGGTGAAGTACTGATCATCCATATTATTGTTTCTCAAACAGTGATACACGTACCACTGGTGGTACATGAACTCCTTCAGGTGGTACTTGGACAGCTCTTCAGCATGTGGTTTTGACTAATTTAAAGCTAATTTTACCCAGTTTTTGTCCTGTTTTGGATCATTTTTTGTTTAGAACTACGGTGGAAATGATATAGTCCACTTTTACACCTAGTTTAGCCCTAGATTAAACCTGTTATATACTTGATGTATATCTGGTGGTACTCAGAAAGCCAAATCTTTTCTTTGGTGGCACTTGGTGTGAAAAGTTGAAGAGTCACGTGTCTATATCTATATAACTCTAGTACTGCACTCACCCTTACAACTTTGTATCCACTATGTATTTCAGGGTTCAGATCAGGTGACATGTATCATCCAGGATGGAAATGTGGTGTGGTCTGCTGCTGTCCCTCGTTGTGAAGGTAACACATGCACAAGGATAGAGGATATGTCCATCACCGTTTCTCTTGATTAGACTAATAGAGCAGACAATTAAAGTCAATAGGGTTTTCAGCTTATTAAATATGGGTTATGGGAACATGATATCTTTCCCATTGGAGAGGCAGGAATAATTTTGTTTTTTTAATCATTCTCTAAAATTGATCCCATGAATGTATGATGCCCAGCTATGCACAAAGAAAATGATTAAAGGTTTTCCCAGTAAGGACCGGGTTATGAGGCTAATCAACATGGCAAAAATATGATTTATTTATGTAAATAGCATGATCAGGAGGATGAAGCGCTAAAACTCCAACTGGAGTTCTGCATGGCAGCAAGACACCCAAGCTAAATTTACTTTATGAGTGTTAATTAAGATATAGTGGCTTCCAATCACATTACTATAACCACCAGCTCCGGGTTGTTACACAGTTTTAGCAGATTAAAAAGCCATATTTTTGGAGTCTTTCCTTCATAAATAGACACCATTTCCTCCACAAATTGTATTGCTATAATTGTTTTGGCCCTTTCTAAATGCGCTGATTACTCATGCATTAAATTGGCACTGACAAATTTCTGAAGGTAAATGTTTATGATCAAAAACTACAGTAATGTGGAAGATGCAACAAAAAAAATAGCTGAGAGAAACCTTTGTCATTCAAGGACATTTTTATCCAGTTTTATCCATTCCAACAGTGTAAAACTATAAAATGTAAAATTATAAGCAAAAAAGACATAACTGAATACAAGGGGTGGGATTTAATAAGTTTTTTTCTTCCCACTCCTTTTCAAGCTTAAATAAGAAAAAAAAAATATGTGAAATGTGCATTAAGTCTACTGGATAAATGCATTCATTAATCTGCTCGAAATAAATAAAAATGAAATGAAATGTTACAGGAAGTTAAAAATGTCAAGGGAAGGGAACTGGTGTACATTTTATTTTTTATGTGTGAATAATTGCATATTAGATTATTACCACACATACAAGACTTGTAGTTTTAAACTAATTGTATTTCTGTATCTGTCTTCCAGCTCCTTGTGGGGGCCACCTCACAGCTCCCACTGGGGTGCTGCTGTCTCCAGGATGGCCCTCCTTCTACAGGGACTCCCTCAACTGTCAGTGGGTGATTGAGGGACAGCCCGACCATGCTGTGAAAATCCACTTTGACAGGTAGGAGATTTAGGTGTAGTATGTAGCATGTGCCTTAATAGGATATATCCAATAGAGGTAGCAGTTAGGCAACAAACTATTTATACTCCAGCCATGGACAATGAATCCACTTTTCAGGATTATGAATTTGTGGAGGGAACAGAATAGAGGTTACGCAGATGACATCACAACATTCAGAATTTTAGCACTGAGTGGCAAAATTGTATGTGTGTCAAAGGTGAGTAATGAGTAATGAGTGTGTATGAGCTGAAAATACATCTAAAATGTGAAAAATCTGCCACAGTCTGATGAAAATATTAAAGTCTACAACTTTGCTTAATCTTTAGTTTGTACATGACATCTAAAAATCAAGTATGGTTACGCACACACTTAACATGTTTCTGAGTCTGTGTGTTGGAGGGGGAGTTGAGTTTGAGAGGTATTTTACAAATAAAAATTATGCAAGTGTATATGACCTCTGTACCTAATAGCAATATATGGAGATTTGTGGCCCAAAACACCCATTCTAGATTTTTTTTTTTTTTTTTTAATCCAACAACTGATCTAATAACTAATAACACCACTTTGCCGCATTGCCTTATTTCTGTATGCTGTGTCATTTCCTCTGACCAGATCGATTTAAGTAGAAAAAAAATCACTTTGCCTCAAAATTTGTCCAGGGGATGAATTATTTTGAGACAAATTGAAGGTTTTCTCATCATTCCTCCCATAATTACATTTGAGTTAGATAGAGCACACAGAGTATATAGCCAAGTACTAGGTTAATAAACAAGTCCATCATTTCAAAGTTATTAATCTCGTAGTTGGCATATTTTTCTGTAAGTTACTGTGATAAATGCACGTGGCTGCTGCGGTTAATGATTAATGCCGGCGTTTCGTGGCTTTTTGCTGGAAACGAGCCACAAATAGATGCAGTGTAGCTTGAAATTGCTACAGCAGAAATTTATCTTTTTGGGACTGATGAAAAGGGCAAGTTATCTCCCCTTTTGAGGCATGTCATTTGTCAGATTCAGCATTAGCATTGCATGAAAGTGTCCTGTGCTGAGTACACTTTCATTGTTAATTTAGCTTTTGAAATCGCCAGCAAGGCAATACTTTCAATACTTTTGGCATTCTGCCTAATTGGTAATTATGTCTTACCATTGTACCTTATGACAATGTAAAGGCTTGCTGTGCAGAATACAGTATACGGTTTGGTCTGGGTGGGAATTAACAAGATACTTTTACTCAAGTGATATACAGTCTGTACATACAGTTCTGCATTAGTACTATATGTGGGCTAGACTGAAATAACCATATTAGCAATATATATAGTGTGTGTGTGTATATATATATACACACACACACATATATATATGTGTGTGTGTGTGTGTGTGTGTGTATATATACACACACACGCACACACACACACAAACACACACACTTCTACTTTAAATTGTATAATTTGCAGTAACAGTATTTTTACTTCAATTTCACATGATTTTAGCAGTCTTCTGTACTACATCTAATAAAATATGACCAGATCGTTTATCTTCAATATAATAATTGCTAAATGAGATTTGTTATCTTAAATAGGATGTAATCATATGTAAGTAATAGCATTATGTTGGGAAAATGAAATCAGTGACTTTGATATTGGCATAAAAACATGGAAAAAATCTGCTGCTCTTGGCGTCTTTAGCCACTTTAGCAGCAGAGTTACTAAATCACATGGCAGCTACAGTTTTATGTCTGCCGATAACATATGCTATATTGACTCACCATGTTTCTTCAGATAAAGTGGTATTATGGGATAACTGTGGCTAATCAGTATGCTAACTGTTCTGGAGATGAAGCTTGCACCACTATTTCAGGTCAAAGCACTGCAGTGGTGTCCAATTTCGATGAGAAGCCTTGGTAAACGTCAAAAAATGCCCCTTCAAACCAAATGAATGTGTGGCTTATTATGAACAAATATTTGATCATTTTGATGTTACAATGTCCCAATCCTTTTTTTATTTTGCATATTTCTGTTGGCAGATTATGAATGGCACTTGAGATAGTTAGATAGTTGGACAGAGACACAAATCAATTCATTTGTATGTAATCTGAAGTGCATATAAAGATTCTACTAGATGCTGCTAAATAATTTCCCCCATTCCTAATTGCTTTAAAATGTTACAATATGAGGTAATATAAAGGTGGCATCTATATTTAAAATTAAATGAAATACACTAAATAGAAAATATTTAGCTTTTTAAATCTCACCAATGCTTTTTTGCTCCACAGTAATCTTATGTGTTGGGTTGCAATTTTTTGATGTGTGTTGCAGGTTTCAGACTGAGGTCAACTATGACACATTAGAAATTCGGGATGGCCCCTCGGCATCCTCACCTCTGATTGGTGAATACCACGGAACCCAAGCACCTCACTTCCTGATCTCCACTTCCAACTTCCTGTTCCTGTTGTTTACCACGGACAATAGCCGCTCAGCATCAGGCTTCAGCATTCGATATGAAAGTAAGAAGACATTATAAAGCATATACAAATAGCACATTGCTAATTGTTCTGGGGTAAATTTCAGGTGTGAAGATGGAGACTGACTCTTGTCTTGACCCTGGCATCCCTGTGAATGGACGTCGCCATGGAAGCAGCTTCTCCATTGGCTCCCAAGTCTCGTTCACATGTGACGCAGGATACACACTGAGTGACCAGGAGCCAATCATCTGTGAGCAGAATCATCAGTGGAGCCATGCACTGCCCAGCTGTGACGGTAACAACCAACATCAGTCATATTAACAACAAGGTTTTATCTTGTCGTTCCATAGAGTAATACATTTGGTTTTGTTTATCCGCACAGGCAGCATTGGTCAGTTTGTTAATTGTAATTGCATAACCCGCATTTGATCTACAAATAAGTATACTTTGTCATATGAATTAAACAGAACATTTTCAACTTTTATCTTAGTCTAGGAAAACAGTTAGAAAGATTTTGTACCATGGTGTATACCAGCTAATATTTCTCAGATAGACTGTGAGTTTATACATTATATAGTCAAAAATCGTGTCTGGGGAAGGCTGGATGAATATCTAGATATTGCAGTTTCATTTTTTATTATTTTATTTATTATCACACCAGCGAAAAAATAGATTTACTTCATATGTATAATGCATGACAGAAAGATAGTGCCAGGATCATTATAAAACTGATACTTTGCAAAGATAGGCTGGTCAAATAACAGTTGAAATGCAGACTTAGTGCTCTCAGGTTTGTCTTTTCAACACGTGAGGCGACTACACAACATTTCATTCATCCATTTTGCTCATTGAAAAGAATCCAATTTGAAAGGTAGAATAGGGGATGTCTCAACTTTGGATTGAGTTCATATAGAGGCAATTCTTGTCACAGGACTGGCAATATAACATAAGCAGTTTTAAAGGACCACTCTGACATTTTCAATTTTCATCCAAGCATGCCATCTCACCAGACAGCTGTCACATTACAACGCACACTATTTTAACATAGTGCTTTTGGAAAGAAGCTTTGCCTGAACTACAGTACAGTCTTCAGAGGTGGATGTAGTGATGTGAATAAACGATACAGTTGGCTAGATGGTATTGTATTGGATTTAGTGACGTGATCTGTATTTAAATAAAGGTCTTAAAAGATAAGCAACAAAAAGATACAACCTCTTCGACACCTATGCGCAATTTAACAACTATCTTATTTAAAGGAAGCCTCTGAAGCACAGTTAACATTTGTGAAAAAATAAATACGCTCTTAGGTTGAATGTACAGCATTATGAAGCAATTGAAATGCATTATTTTGGCAATAATGTGCCTCAAAGAAAATAGATAAAGATATGCTATTTCCCCCCACAGGCATGTAAAGGCCAATTAGTTTTCATTTCACCTAAACACTTTTATTCTAGTCCTGCCGTTGGCTAAAGTCACAGTGCTTTTAAAACAGGACACCAGCTGCTTTTTATTTGTCTAGACCAATATTAAAAGAACACTGTCTTCTTGCACCAGTCAATAACCCCTGTTTGGGCCAAAACTGCATTGTTACACGTGGAAGGTCAAGAAGACAACGTAATGGACCAAACTGCTAGACTTTGATTTAATAAAAGGGTTGTACAATTTTCTCTGAACAGAAAGTAAAAACAAACAAACAAAAAAAACCTAATAATATTAACAGTTACTCACAAAGATTGGTTGTATGGGCGGTAGTGGCTGAGTGGTGAAGCGCTCAAAGCCAAAGTCCCAAGTTGCCTGTTGAATTCCAGCTTCAACTTGCATCTTATTGCTTTGTCCTTGTCCAGTGCTTACCTATATATTATTGTTTATATTAAGATGTTGTTATTATGGATAATAGGAATTTTATATATACAAAAAACTGACACTTTTGGTTTATGGTGTGGAGTCGCTTATTTGTGTTTAGCCATTTCCTTAAAAGCAGATTCAAAGAAAATTTGATCCAATGCATTAAAGCTATGTGTGCTTGGGAAATCGCCCACTCGCTGCTTTCTCTCAGTGAGGGTTAAGGAGGAGAGATATGGTGAATGTGTTTTTCTGTCAGCATGTCAACTGCAGCCCTCGACAGCCGCTAGACTTAAAAAGCAGAAGTAAGCAATTCTAATCCAATACTTTCCAGTGCTACTGCTCATGGTTGGCTTGCCCACCAGTTGCTTCCAAGTCTTCAGCCGAGCTTCCCTGCTGTTCTAAGACACACTACTGGACCTTGAAATAATACTCTGACTCAAATTTACCCTTAACTGCCCCAAACATGACTCATGATCCAAGCTTGTCTCATTATTAATGGGGCTCATGGGGCTGTATTGTAGGTTACTTTAATCATTATAATAATTGTTTTCTGATAGCATTACCAAACTGAAAATGCTACATGAGAATATCAGGGATATTCTACTAAATTATATTCTTAAAATTCTTAAAGATACACTATGTAACTATGAAGGGTCTGCTTTGTCTGGAATGTTCCTCAGTATGGCATTTAATATATCTACCTCCATGGAGATAGTCATGTTTTCTAAAGGTGTTTAATTGGTGAAATGCTAGATAAGTTAAATGCTATACTGTGGAACATTGTAAGAGTAGCAACATCTCTGTCAAGAAAAGGAGATGACCCGAAAAGTTACTACCTTCAAAGCCTATCATTGTAGGGATAGACTACAGTCACCTGCTTGAAATAATTGCATAGTCCTCCTCCTTTAGCAGTCTTTCTCAGAGTTCATTTAGGTGCACATTCAGTGTCTTTAGAGACATTATGCACACCAGACACACAGCTCTGTGCATGGGGGTCACGGTGTCAGACAGTGTCAGTGTTTGAGAGTTAAATCCTGGGGAAGGGCAAGAAAAGTCAGAGAAGTAGAACAGCTCTCCTCAGACTTCTGCTGGCTCTGGTATTTTAGCAAGTCTTAAACATCCTATATCATGTGTAACAAGCCATAGTGTGTGTGTGTGTTTTTTTTTTCTAGCACTATTTTATGCATAAAACATAAAGTAAAAAGTGATATATGAGTAAGTAGATTTTTTGTCAATCTTAGTAAGGTCTGACAAACTAATATTGAACAGGACATTTAATGCACCATCCACTGACTGGCTCTGTGAGCTTTACTTGCTTTTATTGAAAGGAGGTGTTGGGCTGCTTAACTTCTGCCTTTTATAGTCTAATGGCAGTCATTCTACAGTTCGTACATTATTTTGTTTTCTGTTGTTATGTTCTGTGCAGCTCTTTGTGGAGGATACGTCTATGGCAAAACAGGCACAATCCTGTCACCTGGATTCCCTGACTTTTACCCAAACTCTCTAAACTGCACCTGGACAGTTGAGGTGTCCCATGGCAAAGGTAAGCATATCTTGTTGCGTCATTGCAAAATGTGTTTTTTTCCAAATATACATACGTATATGTGTTTTTCTCTAGGGGTCCATCTGGTTTTCCACACCTTCCATCTGGAGGAGAACCACGACTACCTGTCCATCACGGAGGATGGAAATTTTTTGGTTCCGGTTGCACGGCTCACTGGCTCAGTACTGCCACCTGGTGTCAAAGCAGGGCTGTACGGGAACTTCACCACTCAACTCCGATTCATTTCTGACTTTTCCATGAGTTATGAAGGCTTCAACATCACATTCTCTGGTAATATTTTGAAGGGATTAATTATTTATTTTTATTTACTAATTTACTCAATTTTAAGCATCTATTTTTATTTTGTTGTTTAGAGTATGATCTGGAGCCATGTGAGGACCCTGGGGTGCCCGCCTTCAGTCGCAGAATGGGCTTTAGGTTTCGGGTTGGCGATGCTTTGACCTTCTCCTGTTTCCAAGGATACAGACTAGAGGGGGACAGTACCATTACCTGTCTGGGTGGAGGACGGCGAGTCTGGAGCAACATCTTGCCAAGATGTATAGGTAAGGCTGTCTATCAACAAAATAGTTTAAAATTTAAATGGAATTAAAGGAGATTATAAATTTTGGTTGCCAAGCCAGCCAAAAAAACATATGGGTGGAGTTTCCAAGTCTGCTTAAATTCTCAGACTCAGCGTATGGTACCCTACACATAACTGGCTATTGTCCAGGATGCTCCCCATTGTGGCACCTTTAACTTCTGATGGAACAAAGTATAGGAGAGTGATTTTTTTTTTTAATCTGGAAATATATCATTTGGTAGGTTTTAGTTAAAATGTTTTGATTTAATTTGCATAGATTTTGCCAAGGGTTTCTCTGTAGTCTCCAGACAGTGTTGAAAATGCTGTTTTAACAGATCAGCCTCCTGAAGGATAATAATGCTGCCCCTTATCCCATTCCAAACAGTCTTGTCTTCAGCTGGGCTTATTGTCTACCTCCCTCCTTTTTTATATAGTCCTCAGGTGGATAATTAGGTTAAAAGCTCATATAAAAAAGTCCTATTGTTGTGTTTTGTTACTCTCCTTTCTAATTTTCTCTGCAAATTTTCAAAAGACCCCTGTCAGCCCTGTTCCATCTTGGTTAACCTTCTTGTTTTTCTCCCCTGTACTATTCCTTTTATGATCCTTCTCAACATTTTTTCATTAACTGATGGAGTGTCTCGGAGTGTCTTTCTATTGATATGCATCAGCTCCTTAATGCAATGTAGTCTTTCTTTGTGCATTTAACAAAAACAATTTTCATCTGAACCTGAACGCACCCTATGCTGTAGTTCTCCGAATGCTGTCTCATTACCTCTGCTGCTTCCACAATAATGCTCCTCCTTAGTGGAACTTTAAAGCCTGCTTGCCTTTTTCTTCTTGTCTCTTCATTTACATGTGACAAAACCCTATTTGCACCCTATATTTGAATTTGGTAATAGGTGCTGCATCAGACAGATAATCCTGTATAATTTCAACCACACACATTTTAACATGCTAATTCAGAGCAGCTTTTATTCATAGTTTTGTAATGCATTTGAATGTATAGCTTTGACATTTGCAGGGCATTAAATCTTGCCCTATAGATTATTCTGAAATCCATCCAGTGGTGTGTTTAGCCATCTCGCTATCATATCCGCTATTATCTGTTCTGTAGCCGAATGTGGAGCCTCCTCAGTGGGACTGGAGGGAGTACTCCTCTCTCCCAACTTCCCATCCAACTACGATAACAACCACGAGTGTATCTACCGCATCACCACAGAAAAGGGCAAAGGAATCAGGCTGAGAGCAGAGAGCTTCTCACTGCAGAATGGAGACTTCCTCAAGGTATGTGCAAATTTGTGACACATTTAATTTGTAATAGCAGCATAGTGTTTTCAAGATTGTACGTACTATACACAATATGTGTTGTCAACTAGACAAAAGATTTATTATATTGTACCTGGACAACTGAGGGATCACACAGGCATCTGCAGTACACATTTTTATTCATTCTTGGCCCATGTTTGTAGGAAATGACCAGTTTTCTTGAAGAGCTGAAGTTCCAGTACTCTATGTTTTTCAATGTGTTCAGATGACGTGTGTAAATGTATAATTAAATTGAGCATAATAAAATAGCCATGAGCATATATGTGGAGAGATTGCTCCCTACAGCTGTTCGCAGGTGTTAAACATTGTGGTGGAAGCTGTAACATCCCTGCAGAGGATTATTACCCATGTTCCCCATTAGGTCTGATGGCGTTCCTGCTGCAGCGGCCCCATCCACTACAGAACGGATGCACCAAAGTCACTACACAGGAATCAATTCGGCCTCTGTTAACCCGCTAACCAACTCTGTGTAGTCCATTAGGCCGAACGGTAAAGCTGTAGAATAATGCACAACCCCATAAAGGCTTACAATGATGATGTTAGCATTGATTAGCTGAGACATGGGCGTAATTTGCAATGGTCCTGCCAATTTTCTAGAAAGACCAGTGTTACATATGGCACACATGCAACATATCAATTTGCAGTTTGCCGAGAGCAGCATTTTCTTGAAGTAAATCATCTTGCAGGCAGGGGTATTTATCACCCAGGTGCTAATAGAGGAACACGCTATTGTGCGGACAAGGAACTGTACTATGCATTATGATTACAGTTTTATCATCCACTTTTTTCTGCCCCAGAAAGCAGTCAGAGATGTATCAGGGCATCCCTATTAGAGCAAATGGCTGCGCTTGGTAATGGTGTTGCCATAGCAAGGAAAAACAAAAGCCCTTTCCTGGTTGACCTTCACTAAATACTGTTGTGAACTGTATTTAGTCATCCAAGTTAATTATTACAGCCAAATGACTAAATTACACTCTTGTTCCCAGAGGACCAGTATGTTTGGTTCTTTTCCCCATTGGTAAGCTGTAATAGTCAGATGCAGAGCTGAACCAAAAAGTTTTTTTTCTATGGTTAAAGACAAAAAGCCCTGCAGATTAGGATCGCGTCATTTGGTCAAAAATGGCTCTATATCCTGTAACAGTGTTAGTCACTATATGAAGTACACTGTTCACATTGTATTTGTTGCACTGGCTTCACTGGTACTTAAAAGACTCTTTAGTGTGTTATTATAGACCTCTTGTCCCTAATGCCATTGATGGCTACAGAGCGCAGTCAGATAGGCCTGTTCAAATCTCTCTTCAGTGTGAAGTCGTAGAGACTGTAAAAGATAAAGTATGTGATTCACATGATGTACAATCATCAAAGTCCCTACCTAGGGTATTAAACATTGGATGTACAGTTTCCCCAGTGCTCGCTTGTCTCAAAGACAGAGCCTCCTTTGTCTGTGGCCCATGTGCCCACATCAGTCAGTCATAGCAGCCATATGAGATACTCTACAGTCATGAAGTTACTCCTGACACATAAAGTGTAAGTGCTTCCTCGGCACTTATGTATGCTAGCAGTATTAGGTCTGTGGGCATGGCTAAGTCACTATGTGGTGTACAACCATGCAATGGAAGAATGTTTCTGACTACTACATGAGTTCTTATAATATATACATCATATAAATGTGTTGCTTACATCAAATGCAACATAATTTTTAATTTACAGTTGTACTTTATTTAGTTAATCTTTGTATGAAGCACACACTTGCCTTTTTAAATACATCTCTTCATCCAATCACATTCAGAGAGTTCACTCTGGAGCAGATGAAGAAGACACACCTTTCTGCACAGCCTCATATTCTGCCATTCTCTGTGTAATTGAACAAAATCGTGCCGCTGCTGCCGCAGCTGGGTGAGAGAGGAAGATATTTGTTCTTTGTCAAAAACAGGATTATGTTCTGTGTGGGGTATTTGACAGTATTTACTACAATAAATTGATTCCTTATCATAATAGAACAGGGACAGACAAAGACATTTAAGAGAATGACTGGAGATCATAAAAGTTAATGAAGTCAGTACAAGTAAACAACAGCAATCAAAAGAATGACATCTTGTGACACACAATTGTTGTTTTCATTTTGGCAAATATAAATCAGGTCAGCCTTTGGTGCTACAAATTTAATGAATGTGTTTTTTTAGTCTGAGATATACGAGTAACCCCTAGAGTCAAAAAACATTTAACTGAAGAATACAAACCAATTGACACTTTACAGGTATCTCTTATTTAAAGTGCAAAGTGAATTGATGGATGATGACGCAAATAAATCAAATTAGTTTAGTAAATGTCATGTTGTGACGATGCAGAGTTTGTCGGGTTATAAGGTAAATTAGTCAAAAGCACTGAGGAAAGTAGAATATTTTGCTAGTGTGGGCTTTCTTATAGAATGCCCCAAGTGCCACTTAGACCACCAATTAGTATGCCACTCTCTCAGCTAATGCAGCAAACGCCTGTTACTGCCGCCCCACTCCCAGCACAAAGCATTTGTTTGACATTTGCAGCCGGCTGTGGGCTAACATATGAGCATTATAATTCCTTTTGCTCCTGGCTACGTTTTCATAGTGGCACATAGGAGCTTGCCCAGTTCAAGTCGTGTAAAAATATCCTCTAATACATTGCTTGACCAAATTTGCACAAATGGACTCTGCCCCTAAGGAAAATAAAGAGGCGGAGAAAGAAAGTGGTGATTGTGAGAAAATGGAGGTGGTGGCAGAGGAGCACTTGGAGAAACAGCGTCAAATAGACAGACACTGGGGGCAGCTGGCAGATGGTGACATGGTGATTTATGAGCTGCAGGACTTTTCATTAACTGCATGGACTTTAACTGTAACACAGAAAACTAGGACCCACATAGAGATGCACAGTTGTGGTACGTTTGGTCTCAAAGGAACAGAAAGCATCAGACTAACCTTTATACGCATACATTTAACATATGTTCACTATTAGCTGTGTAGTTTTGCATATCTGAGCTTTTTATTTAAGCACACTCACATGTTTTATTGACAGGGACCATAGGCAGTGGTGAGATCAGCGATAAAGTGATTTTCTATGGTGATTTTGCATTCTCCTTTTGTCTAGCCAAGTGTCCTCTGCATCGACCTAGTATAATTGGCTGATCTTCTAGCTATGTATTCTCAACCCGAAATTTGTATCAAAGGTCCTTCAGCTCTGCAGTGTTATTACCCAGTGCGTCTGTTAGGTTTCCATAGCAGCTTTCAGGGCTGGGTCAACTGAAGAGGAGGTATTTCCCTTTAACTTTTAGTAGCATTATGTGTCAAGATCTGCCGCAAAGAGGTTTAAAATGGCAGAATCTAAATAAGGGTTATGTCTGCTGATATAGGATATAGAAGAGAGAGTGCACAGGACGTACAGTAATGCTATACTGAAAGGTATAGCTGAACTCTTTCTACATATTGTCCAATTATGTGGAGGGCTGCTCTTAGCTCTTCCTCTCAACTGCAGTGACTTATAAAACTCAGAGGGGTAGAACAGTGGCTCAGACTTTTTTTTGTTGCCGTTGGAACCACCTGCCGCCCTGTCACTACCAATCTGTGGACATGTCCCATTCTGTCACTTATAAGCATGAGCTCTTCATATTTATAACCCAGCTGTGCGGTAATAAGGAGCTTTTTACTTCTGAGCACCAATTTCTTCGTCCTGCCTGCTATGGAGAGGAAGTGGAGGCCAAAATGCATTCAGAAATGAAAATGATTACTTCATGATTAGGAGAGCCAGTTGCAAAGTATACCAGAAAGATGCATGTTCCTATAATTAAACTAGTTTATTCTTTTCTCTTACTTGCAGGTGTATGATGGCGAAAATAGCTCATCGCGTCTCCTTGGTAATTTCACTCGGGAGGCTATGGTTGGCCTTGTCATCAACAGTACATCCAATCACTTATGGGTGGAATTTAACAGCAATGCATCTGGGACAGACACAGGCTTCCGTCTAACATATACAAGTAAGTCTACTTACATAACTGCCATATATTTAGGTCGTATTTTATCGCCTCTTAAGGTGTATTAAATTGAAAATTATTTTTTGCAATTTATTTTGACCTTCTGAAATAAATAATTTAAATGTGATATTAAATATATGTAATTTTAGCAAGTAATTTTGGTGAGCACAAATCTTTTCACTGTACAATTTTGTAAAATGGTTCCAAATGTATTTACACTTCTGAAATATTTTGAGAAGCATTGATTCAAAACTACTGGACAAAATTCATCTAAATACATTTCTGAGCCAATTACCGTAAACAAAAACCTAAAGGGAATGTTGGATTTGGTCCAAAACGAGAAGATGAAATTGTACATTGTACATGCGTGCCTCTTGTTGTGAAAGTGATTTTTAGAGGACAGCTGTTGTGTAAGTCAAAGTGGCAATTTAAAGAGCATTTATCTGCTTGTGATTAAAGAAGGTGAGAGAGAGGCGCATCTGGCATCAGGGTGGCCCGACTGAAGTGGGGAGATGGTTTATGAAACTAAGATGGATGTGCTATTGGTCAAATGAAGTATTAGACAGTCATTAATCTGGGCACCATTAAAGGCAAGAAGGTGACACAGTGAACGCAATGATAAATAGATATAGTATTTTTAAGAGAGCTGACACAGGGGGCTGGAGACACAAGCAGAACACTGAAGAAGCTTCCAATGGTTAGGAAGGGTCAGAGACTAAAACTTGGCTGTCTTAAAGGCGTTCTTAAGGGGGGCATAAGAATTCACACAGCTGTTGCAGACATTAACTAAAGAGGTAGACAGAAGTGAGGTGCATCTGTTTAAGTGATGTGATTCAAGGATGTGGTGAATGTAGCGACAGCTTGTAGGAACTCCTCATGAGACAGCTTTTCTGAAGTTCTGGAATGCTTAGCTTTACCTCGTTAAAAAAAAGTTATAATAATACCTGCTGAGTCCCAGTTGATATCCCTAGGAGACCATTTCACAATCAGTCCTTTTGTGTGGATATATTTTGGCCTGAACTTGCTAAAATTAAAATTAAAATTTCTTAATTTTTTTTACTGTTTTACTACATTTCAGCACTGCCAGCCAACATTAGCGTATTGCATATTTCTAACCTGTAGCACCAAATTGAACTACTAATAGCTCATGTTTGTTTGACACAAATACTGTACACTTTTGCAGGTTTTGACCTAGTCCGCTGCGAGGAACCGGGAATCCCAAACTACGGATACAAGATCCAGGATGACGGTCACTATGCCAACACGTTCGTCCTGTACGCCTGTAACCCTGGGTACAGTCTCCATGGCAGCAGCACACTGACCTGCCTGAGCGGAGACCGTCGTGTCTGGGACAAAGCTCTTCCCTCATGCAGTGGTTAGTATGCCTACACATGTACTGTATGTTTAAGAACACATGAATATATCAAGGCTATGGGTATGAATTATTCATCATTGGGTTTTATCGCTCTGACACAGTGACAGTTATGGCTACAGGCACTAAACACTTTCAGGCTCCCCATTGTCCTTCTTGTTTCTGTGGTAGTGAATTGAGCAAGGTACCCCAGGGAAGTCCATTTGAGTGCAGTCTTTGTTTTTTGAATGTGTTTTTATTTTCCAAGTTTTAGAAAACCTGGTCAACAGCTATATCACTATAAAATTCGATTTTACACAGCTATACTGGACTGGACTGTAGACATGATAACATTGCCACACCTTGATATGTCTACATATTTGGCTTATAAGACTTAATACATTTAACTTTTAAATCAATATAATTACTGTGACTAAATTTAAACTAACAGCATAAGATCAGAGCGTTCCACCAACATTTGGTGGAACGCTCTGATCTTAATTACTCAAGACCACTTGTTTTTGTACCACAGTTTCAGAACCACTGTTTTAGACTTTACATAAAATCTAGTTCATTTTCCTGATGGTAAGATTTTAAAATATTTTCAGAAGCATGCCAGACTCCTGCTTTAGCTTTAGTTGGAGGTTGGCAGCTCATAATTAGGTTGGAGAGGTGTGTGCCAAACAATTCTGGTGCTTCAGTACATGGAATTTGAATTTTTATTTTCTATTATTGTTATAGAGGTGTGAAAGGTGTTTTTTGATTATGGCTTTTGCTTGTGCAGTTGGCCATTACACTATTTTGATACAGCAGCCACCATTGAAGCATGAACCTGACATTTGTTTGTTTGTATTGTTCTCAGAAATCCTGGAAATCCCCTAAGCAAATTTGCAATTTTGAAAGGCCGTATTTTTACAGCCTACATCAATATTTTCAGGCTTTGCATAATTTAGAAATTAAAGCACTTTTGCCTTGTAAGTACTTCTACCTTGTTTGGGAGACGAGGGCATTTGGCAGCTGCTAGTTTGGATTTCCCTACTTCACAGTCAAACGTTATGAGATTTTTCTGCTGCACACCTGAACTCTCAGAGGAGAAACCTGGCCTGATGTGGTTGCTACTGACAACCATGCGTGTGGCGGGTGTATGGACAGGTGTGTGTACATACGTGTATGTCATAGTCAGTCATTAATTTGAAGGTGCTGTGTTGCGGCTGTATTTCAGGTAATACTTGCTGACAGAGCCCAGGGCTAACTACTACTGCAGCTACCTTTGTATTTCTGCTGCTTTGTCTGTCTCGGTGAAGTGTTTGTCTTGCCTGTCTACTTCACTCAGTCCCATATCACTACACCAGAGTGCATTGAGGAGATTCTGTGCCTCCAGCTATTTCTATACCATTCTTTTCTCCATTTCAGAGGCCAACTGTGGATTATTCTTCCTAACTTAATTTCTGTTGCATCTAAGAATTATATTCTCATCAGGCATAGCAGTAAGGCCCCTGACAGGAGAAATGCACATCACAGATTATGGCATCATCCTTGGACCTGTGGGTGGTATATACAGTAGGGGATATTACATGTTTATTCACAAAGGTAAAGAGAGGATTTTAGCTTGGAGTTAACTTCATAGTTAGAAAACCCTCCAGCTGATAGTCCTGACCAAGCCCAGCTCAACATTTACAGATCAGTTTACAGGCCCACTGCTCCTGAGAGTTTGCTCCAGTGGCACTGAAGGATGGGGTCAAATGCAGAGGACACTTTTTCCTATGGGGACAACAAAGTGTACCTCATAAGTAGAACAATGGAAGCATAGACTGTTCATATTATCTGATCCAACAGACAACAATACTGGTTCTGACAGAAAGATGTCTTTATTCACAAGACATTATAGTTTATGCAGTATAATGGTCTATGGGCCATAACACAGTCATTATGTAATGCTGATTTGATATTTGTAAGAAAGTGAAAACATTGCATCAATATTGGCGGAGTAAGGTTCAGATACCTCTCTGTAAACAAACATAGCATTATACACCAGTGTGCCTTGTTTGTCTGTGTGTGCTTTGCCTGATATTTTCCCTGTTTTCCCTTGCATTAGCTTACTTATTGCCTTGGGTAAAACAACAACAGTTTTATTATGTATTATTGGTGCTCTTTTAGAAAAACACACAACTTTGAGTATTGCTTTTAATATTTTTTTCACAGCGTTTTTGTTTTTTTTTTTCCTCAAAAGTAACATTCTAAAGAACAGTGGGTGTTGCTGTAATTCAATATTGTAATGCAAAAGGACCTGCAGGTAGCTGCTATGGTGCTCCATGGAAAATGTCACCCCGCTGACACTATAACTTTTTAAATTAATCTTGCATTCTGATACTGAGTGCTGCGACTTATAATTCAAGGTTGATGTATTGATTCTAACATTTTAGCAAGTCTACAGTTCAACCTTCACACCTTTAGTGATTTGCCAAAAATGTAGCAGCATAGTGTATAGAATAAAAATATGATAAAAGGCCACAATGGCAAACTTCATGGACACGGAGACACACTGTTTTGCATGCTAAAACTGTGGTGTACTTCCATTAATAATTATAGAACAATTCACTGAGGTTGTGGGGGAGGATACATTGCCTTTTACTGTAATGCATTTGTCCTACGTGGTTGTAGTATAGGACTTTGCATTGACGTTATAGCATCACACTGTGCACTTAATGCCCTACGTTGTGTCTTTGTAGCTGAGTGTGGGGGTCACATCGCAGGCGCGGTGTCTGGTCGCATCCTCTCCCCGGGATACCCTGCCCCCTATGACAACAACCTGCATTGTACCTGGACTATAGAGGCGGACACAGGCAAGACCATCAGGTAATCATTATGATGCATGACCCACTCCACCTGCTCACCTACTGTGCATTGGCCCATGTACAAAACTATAAGAATGACTTTTTAATGTGTCAAATTTATCAATGCAGCGTATAACAGCAAGTTGGATTACAGAATTGTTGAAAGAAGAAGTTAATTTATCCTTAGTGGTGAATTTATGCAGTGTGTACATACAAGAGTGTCAGGTGTTATTTTTTCATTACTTATTGATAAATGCGCCCTGTCAAACCCACTGCTGTGTTGGAGATCACACCACATTAATCCTTATGTCAGGTTTGTGAGCATTGGGCTTCTCTGTAATTTTAGCAACAGTTTGTTCTCTTGTTACGCTGCCTTGTTTTAAAGTGGGACTAAACTCTCTGCTGGTTCTTGTCCATTTTTTGCCATTTTATTGCAAACAGGAAAATGTGCTAGTTTGTGGTTAAAACTGTCAAAAACGAGTGTATGTTGCCAATCATGGTTAAAGTGTGCCACAGCAGACCTTTTTAACAGACCTGTGACCTCACACGTCCTTGGTCAGATATTGAACTGTGGCTGTGGGTGGAGTTTAGATGTTTAGACCCCTTTAAACATAACGTGTAAAATTAATTCTCTCTCTCTTTCTCTCTTCTCTTTCTCTCTCTCTCTCTCTTCTTTCTCCCGCTCTCTCTCTCCCTCTTTCTCTCTCTCTCTCTTGTCAGTCTTCATTTTATTGTCTTTGACACTGAAATTGGACATGACATCCTGAGAGTGTGGGATGGCCCCTCTGGAACATCCGATGGAGGGATTCTGTTGAAAGAGTGGTCCGGTCCTGCTTTACCTGAAGACATCCACTCCACATTCAACATCCTCACTCTGCAGTTTGACTCAGACTATTTCATCAGCAAGCAAGGCTTCTCCATACAGTTCTCTAGTAAGTACTGATGCAACACCCAAAACCTTATCATTAGAAAGCTTTTAACACTTAGGGAGCCACTACCACCAAGGCATATGCTGTATGCTACTGTATGTGGAAAAGAACAAATCTAATGAGCCACAAACACTTTATTTCCAAGGAATATGAAAACACAAAACTGATTGCATGCAGGTATCAACAAACTTGTATTGATTGTCTTTTCTGTAAATGTAATCACTATTTCACCATATTAAACGATTAGATTAGTGTAATAGATTAACAATAACACAAATTTATAAAAGAAACCAGGCATGTCAAGATAACTAAGAATTTTAAGTGCTAGTCAGTAGTCGTTTTGGGGAATGGAGCCTCAAGAGTTAACCTTGTTTTTTTAGTGGCAGGAGTAGCCTTTACTTTTTGAGTCACTGGACCCTAAAATGTCTCTGCCTCTGTCCTGTTTGAACCAGTCACTGTGAATCACTGTAGCAACAAAAATCAATCACACTCGCAGGGAACAAGAAGTTAGTCGACTGGAGATTTTATAACAAGGTGCTTATATCAGTCCATAAATATTTAGACAACATGGCCTATATCACCATTTTACACCCACACGGCACAGCCCACATTAATGACAGTAAATATTTGCTGCAGCTAACATGGTGATGAAAGCAGCATTATTCCATTACTATGGTAATGCCTCTTTAAATTTCCCTCTGCCTTGATATACTAAAGCACAGGGAATATTTACAGACACAGCATGTTTATTTAAAGACGTTTAGGGATTCAGTGGAAGGGATGATGTAATTCCGTTTTTCCCCCTTTATTTGTATATCCATTTTTGCCACCATTTATATGTCTTAACTAAAAAGCTATTTCTATACAAATTCATTTTAGAAAATTTAACAAAAAAAACAAAACAAAGTAAAACAAAACTACAACAAAACGCTGCCCAAATATCACTGCACATGGATTGAATGAACAGATGATGTACGATAAATTACTTCAGCTCTGCAGTAAAAATGAATTGAATGCTGTTTAAATAATGTTAATAACTTGTCCAATTTTGTCTGTAGCCAACACAGCCACCACCTGTAATGACCCAGGTGTCCCGGTGAATGGCTCTCGATATGGAGACAGCCGAGAGCCTGGAGACAGCATGACCTTCCAGTGTGACCCTGGATACCAACTCCATGGACAAGACACCATCACATGTGTGCGCATGGACAACCGCTTCTACTGGAAACCTGACCCACCCACATGCATAGGTACTGACGACTTTAAATTGACCTGTTAATCTTTTTTTCATTTTAAAAGTGTATTATGGATTATGGAGAGTCCGCCCCCAGCTATTCTCAATGAAGATGTTACTGCTTTTCCTTGAATGCTCCACAGTATGGCATTAAATTTACTGCATGTATCTTGTATCATTCAATTACAGGTATTTTTATTGCTAAAATACCTTGAAAAACAGACATTATTTCTATGAGTGCAGTCACCTCTCCACAGATCTGTGTCACCTGTTTGTCATTTGGTGTATTCTCTAATAAAAAAGTTATATAGTGCACTGTGCATCTTTTTGTTGACAAAGCTGTAGTTTTTTCAAAAAACTTGAAAAAAAAAAAATGATGCACCATTTCTTGTTCACTATTTCTACCTGAGAAGCCATATTTACAGTAGCTCAATACAAATTGTGCGGACTTTTTACTCTGCAATTAGTTGAGATGAGGGACAAGGGTATGAGAGTGAGAGGCTGAAAGTGAGTTAGTTGCGCTCCAGGAAACAGCAGATTCCTTTATTAAATCAGATGGAAAATATCAAAATTGTTTGCTCTCTTTCCTCCTATTATCACCAGCATTCAGCCCACCTGCTGCGCGTGGCTCAGTGAGCTTCCACATCCCACTCCACGCTTCTTTTGCACTTCTACTATTTATTTTCTACCTCCTAACTTAAATTAGTCACATTTATTCCTCTAAACTTTTCTATTTGGCTTCTAGGTTTTTCATAACTGGTTTAACAGACTGTCATGCCCTGCAATATTGTCCAATTTAATTTATTGATGTATTTTTATTTGTCTGAACACAAGATATACAGTTAGCAAATACAAAGTTCTACCATGTGTCCTCTGCAAATTTAATACAAATTTATACAGCTTTCCATCACTATTGGTAAGTCATGTTGCTATGGCCCTGAAACAGTTGTTTTCCCATCAGCTGTAACCTCCCAACTGCATCACAAAAATTCAAATGTACAGATCCAGTCACTCTTGTTGTCTTATCTTTGTCATGACTTTGATCCTTTCAGAATCCAGCACTGCACCATCTAGTATGTGAGCATGTTAATGCTTTTGTTTACATCTATTTCACTGTTGATAATCCATTCACTCTCATGTGGAAGCCACAAGACGCCTTTTTATGTTTGAAATCCAGGCTTCACGTCCCTAAATTACAACTGCATCCGGATGCCCCTCCCCCCTCCCCCTTATTGCCCTTCTGCACTCTAATTTGTTTGGCGATAACAGGACCGCTAGGGGTGGTTCACTGTTAATTACCCCCTAGTCTAATACCTGGTAACTAAATCTCCCATCTAGCCCAGATACTGTTCCACACTTTTAACCCTGGTCGCTACCTGTGGATGTAATATGAGCTGTCCATCAAAGCTAATTCGCAAGCAGTGTCTTACTATTTAATGCTGTGCCGCTGCCTTCGCCAGTGGGGCTCATCAGTGTGGTCAGTCAAGGGTCATTCTCATTTTATATCAGCTTATTATTTCTTCCTGTCTTTCTCGTCTTTCTGCCTGTATCCAGCAACCTGTGGAGGCAATGTCAGCGGTCCATCCGGAGTTATCCTGTCTCCTAACTACCCCCAGCCGTATCCAGCGGGAAAGGAGTGCGACTGGAGAATACGTGTCAACACGGATTTTGTCATAGCATTAATCTTCAAAAGGTTGGACAACAAACATATTTTCACCAGAGCTTATTTGGCACGTGGTTTCATTGTAGATACGTGAAATCTGCCAGTTTTATGATTCATACTTAAATTAACATTATAAAAATATCAGTTTTGGCCAGGGATATTATGTTTTTTGGTCTGCCAATTCGGATGAGTGCAGCCTCTCATTTTCTGCCAAAGTGGACAAAGCTTCAAATTTGTCAAAGGTTAATATAAAAGTTTGACCTGACAAAAGTACATTTGGCAAAAACTCAGACAAACTTAGTAATGGCTTGTAATTGAATATAGATCTGGCTGACATCTTAACGATCAATAACTTCTCTTCTTCAAAGTTTGAACTACAAAGAATATAATTATCAAGTGTGAAAAAGTCAAAATTATATAGTTGTTAACCCACTCACAAAGTAACCTGTGGTAGTAAAAACATACATTTGGATATGGCAAGGTAAAACATTTTTTTTATAGAAGTTGTACTTACTGCTCATCTTTTCATTAAAGCAAAAACACACGCCTACCATATTTTTAGAAAGTTTTTGAAAGCTTTTACAATGCTGGATGACCCTTTTAGTTGTATTTCAGGTTTTATTTAAGTGATTCTGTCTATGAATGGACTTTGGACATGAGTTATTCTAACATTAAATCTCCCATTGCAGTCCATTCTTATGTCTCTTACATCTTGAGTACTTAAACCCTGAACATGTCTTTAATTCAGACAGTATTAGCATGGATCAGCTTAATGTTTGGCCACACAAGTCTCATGCATAGATAAGCCTCTCCTGCCCATTTAGCATTAAAAAGTCTTTTACTGCAGTAATTTTACACGTTTCCTATGTTTTTATAATCAGTGTTTGACAAGTGTATTTCAGCAGTGGGTGCAAGCATAAGCTAGATGTAAATTACACTTCATCCATTTTGACTCATGATTATTGCTTTGTGGCCATGATGTAAAGCCTGAGATTAGTGGTGACTAAAAAGGAACATAGTGTGTCAATATTTCTTCTGTCAACTGTCAAAAAAAGATTTTTTTTTTCTATTTTTGCCCGGCCTGGCTGTGAGGAAGTTTATTTTTACATTGGTTCATTTCTTTGCCTAAAAGTTTAGTAATGGCCTAGAAAAAAAAGTATTATTTTTCATAGTGTTAATTTAAACCAGCCAGTGGAGAATCGTGAAGTATTACATTTTGGCAAAGTTTGTAACTGTTAGGTGGTACAGTTACCGAGAAATAATAATAATGCTGCATGTATCTCCTGACATAAGTACTTTGCATTGCTAATTGTAGGCCATATATTAATTGAAACACTTATATCCAAACATCTAAGATTAGTCATACATACACCTATATACTTAAAATGTCTATATACAGTACTTGTATGTCCAGCTTAAAGTTAATATATGCTCACTTCCTTGACAAATATATATGAAGGTACTATATGAGCACGGACTTACTTTGTGACAGGTCGGAGACTAGGCTAACATCCCACTATCAAAGCAAACGCACTGTAGGAAGCCTGTCTGGAGGTGTGCTTTCATACTATAGCCCCAGGAGGACTGGTGTCATCACGTATGTAAAGAGAGACGAGGAGGATGTGTCAAAGTGGAAAAGTTTGAAAAGAAGCCCGTACAAGGAACTACAATGAGCTTGCACTGCACTTTGAACATTCTCTGCTAGAGTTTGGAGGATAGAAGGTAGCTTTACTTTATTGCCAAATAAAGTACAAATACTCAAGCTGTGACCCCTATGGTTTAAATGTTCATCACAATGTGGATCATTTTTGGCTGATCTAAATTTAAATTGATTAGAGAAATTGCAATTAAATCTTAAATAAAATTAAACTATAAAATTAAATTTAATAATTGACTGTTTATTTGTGTTGTGTAAATGGAAGATAAATGGACTATTGGGCTCAAATGTTGTCAATTTAAAATAGAACTCATCACAATTTTTTGCCCACAGTTTTAACATGGAGCCAAGTTATGACTTTCTGCACATCTACGAAGGTGAGGACTCTAACGGACCTTTACTTGCAAGTCTCCAAGGCAACCAGGCCCCAGAGCGCATCGAGAGCAGCAGCAACAGCCTCTTCCTGGCGTTCAGGTCGGATGCTTCGCTGGGCATGTCCGGTTTCGCTATTGAATTCAGAGGTAATTAAACTTTTTTCAAATTTTGACCTGACCAAAAAGACAATTTTGAACTAAAGTAAAATAAGAAGAGAAATATTACTTAGTTTGCTTAGATCGATCTGGTGTTACGCACTTTCTCTCTCTCTGGGATTTGCTCTGTTTTAAACAATCTAGCTTAAAGTTCTCAATATTATGTTATTTCAACATCTGGATCTAATATGATCAGGTGTTCAAAGGGGTAATATGTAGCATGTTTGGTGGAGGATCTGCCATACATTTGTCACCATGGAGATGAGTAATTGCTTTTCCTGGAATGTTCCACAATATGTGATCAGTTATCAGTGCAGACAAGCGTGTGACACTGCCAGGTTATAGGTCAGACTCAGAGCAACAATAAACCCACCTAAAATTGGATAAAATGATAGATACATTTTTATTGCCTCAGTCACAACTAACTTTATCATACTATCACAAAATGGACCGAAGTCTTTAATTTGCTATTTAATATATCTCGCCCCATATACCAAAATGAAGACATAATCTGTATTTTTCACCTGTCAGTGGTCTTAATGATATGCCTGATCAGTGAAACGTGTGTTTTTAATCTTCAACTTGATGAGATTTCATAGCTTTATTAAATAGGAATGGAGCAGATTATTACCTGCCCCACTGACTATCATGCAGTATAGTTCTGCTGCTGCCTACTTTTCTCAACACACTTCTTAATGCATTCTTTACATAATGTGTCTGGTTTTTAATTTAAAATGATCATTTCAATTTTTGTTGTCTGTCTGGCTCTCAGTCGCTCACAGACCTCTGTACTTTCATCATATTTCTAATTAAAACACAACCTTAATCATCTTTTTAATTCACTCCCAACCTGCCCTACCTCTCTTTCTTTTTATTTCTTGTGATGTCTCTCCAAATCTCCTGCTCTGTGTCTGTCAAGCCCAATATCTCATTCTTATTGGCTGATCACTGAATAGCAAACAAGCTGGCTCAGTGCCAAGCCTTAAAGATCCAAGACACATTTTGATTTTGTCGTCTTATTTTCCTTCGTTGAATCATAATTTGGCTTTGGGGCATTGGACAGGAATGTTAATTGTCTAAAACCTCAGAACTCTTTGTTACATATTTACACAAAAAATTTCCATTGTCCACAGAAAAACCGAGAGAGGCCTGTTTTGACCCTGGGAACATAATGAACGCTAGTCGAACTGGATATGACTATAAACTGGGATCTCAGGTGTCCTACCAATGTCACCATGGCTACACCACAGTGGGCGGAGACACTATCACCTGCATCATGGGGCCTGATGGGAAGCCGATTTGGGACAAGTCGCTGCCATCTTGTAAAGGTAAGGTTACATTTGTTATTGAAGTAATTACAATAATATTTTTGATTAACCTAATTCAAAACCCAATGAGATATGAAGCTCTATTTATTTTAGTGTTGGTATAGTCTTTAGTTTATAGTCTATAGTTTATTTAGACTGGTATAATCCTGTTGAAAATCAGAAAACAAAATATTTTGTTTTTTTTGTTTTTTTTTGTTTTTGTTTTTTCTACCAAGTTCACACTATATAGGAATGTAAGAGAAAATTCCTATTTGTAATTCCTATTCCTTTTTTTCCGTTTTACCTTAGATTTTTTATTTTTTAGTTAAGTACATTTATTGATAACCTTGACTGAAAATATTCAGTGGGTGAAATAATTCTATATTGAATTATTTGGGCTGGGCTTGAACATGGTTTTATGGTTGTCTTGTGAAGAAGCAATGTGCATGATATGATAGAAAATCAGTCAACCAAGTCATACTACTGTTGTAATGTTTGTTTGTTTTTTTTTACTTCAGGCCTTTATTTAATTGTATGGAGTAGAAAGTATGAATGAGAGGGAGAATGTTGAACATAATAGCCCTTTTTTCCATGGTGGCAGTACAGGGTGGATCGGTACTGCTAGTATAAGGGGCCAAAAGCGGTCCATGCTTAGCAAAACGAAGCTAGTCCACCTCAGCAAGATTGAAAATATTATATTTCACCTATTATATATCACGTCTCACAGCGCCACATACTTGGAATTACTAAATGTCTTTTTTGGCGAATTGCTGACACTGACCTTATCATTAAAAAGTATAATTCAGGTAGATTTTATTTATTAAGAAAACATTCGTTATGTTTGGGTGAGATCAGGCTCTCGCATAGAATAGCTCTCTGCCATTAATTATAACCATGCAGACGATTTCCATCTGACAAACATGCAATGATAAGAACAGGGATGTTAATACAGTACAATACATTATTGTGTTACATGCTGCATGTTCTCTTAGTTGTTCTTTAGTTGTACAAAGTTGGGACAAATGGCAAAATGTGATACAGTTCCATAACTGCAGCCTTGTATGAGAGGCTTGTAATTCCCATGCAGCATTAGTGCGTATGTGTGTGCCTCTGTGGCAGGCGTGCACCGTGCCTCCCAGACAGACTGTCATGAGTCGGGAGGCTGAACTGTCGCTTTGATTGACAGCTCAGAGAGCCAAGAAAGCGACACCTGCCAAAGTGCCATTCTGTGCTTGGTGTGAGTGCGCATCTGTGTGTGATCTCCAAAGTGAGAAAGGCCTGACCCGGCGCCACGTGGGGAGAAAATTCAAATAAGCTACAGAGAAAGGTGATGAGACAAGGCAGGAATTTAAACTAATGCCCTCATTGGATGTGTTAAGCATTCAGAAGGTTTAGAACTTGTGTCTAATAAAGTTTGAGAGACAGTGGAAAGGCAGTGTGGCTGAAAGAGTGGTAGAAGATTGGATAATTGCACTGGCAGTAACAATAGGAGTACACCACTCCACAAAAGCTGTTAAATACTCCCGTCATTTTTTTTCAACTTGGGTTCAACCAGTTTCTTTCAGGATAATGGCACCATTTATCCACAGTAGACAATGGGAACAGCATCTTCTGCATTTGTCAAGGATCATTTTCATTTTTTTCAAATTAATGTAATTCATTGTATTAGAGGGTTTTCAGTATGCAATTTTATTTGATAAAAATATCTACAATCTATTTAAACTTTAGGTATCAGGACAGCTGGAAAAAGTTGGAACAGGGACAACGCCAGCACATTCTAATTCAAACAGAGCAGCATATACAAAATCTAAGTGCTAATTTACAACATTTTTAGAAACCTTGAAATAGAGCACTTCTATATTAGCCCATTTGTATTGACAGTTTAAACAGTGTCCCTTTTAGGATTTGCTTAGTATGTATGCAGATTAAATGTGCCTATTTCATTTAAACTAATTTAACTTTTATGATACATGGATTTATGCCTTGACATCTCATCAGCAGTCATTACACTGACGACTCACAAATCTCAGTGTTAGTCTGCAGAGGTGCCATATTGGTTTCTTTTCCCCACACGGTGCAAGTTGGGGAAGTTTTTGGCGTAGCTCTGTCTGTCTGTCTATCTTTGGGCTGCTCCTGGGGCTTTTAGACCAAACTCATTAGACGAGGTGAGACCCCTTTAAATAATACATCCCCACTTTACACTCTGTGAGCTCTCTTCTCTCCCTTTTCATTCCCCTCATCCCCTCTCCGCATCCTCTCGCCTGTAACTACTCCTGTCTCCTGGACCTCCTACCGTCTCTGTCTGTCTGCGATTTACTCTATATTTTTTCCCAATATTTCTCTCCTCGACTTACTTTGCCTCTCTCGCTCCCTCACAAGCGTGCACTATCTCAGACCGCTCTTTTATTGGTTTCCATGGTAACTAAGAGCTGGTGCGAGGAAGAAGGAATTCTCTGTGACTGTTGATAGGGTTGTGTGTGCATAAAAGGCACAGAGACACAGCTATTACAGAGTGCCGCCTAGAGGCACACGCACATACACACGCGCACACTTAAAACCCACATACATACAGTAATGGAGCCTTTGGTACACTGTGGAGGTACATAATATCTTTAAGAATTCACTTGTAATAAACTAGCCCCAAAACCATAATGTACTTATGTCATCGGATTTGTTTTTCCCTTTTTGATGAATTACTCAAAGTAATCTGTATTAATGAGGTTTTTTTTAGCGTATTTTATACAAAGATGGTGCCTTGTTTCATATCAGTTCTGTTAACGCTTAAAAAGAAATGCCAGTGCATTCCAAGTACTAGGTTGGTCATTTCTGTGGTATTACTAGTTTATAAGTAGCAGTATTTGTGACCCAAGATAGCATATCAGAAAGTATGTAATCTCATGCGTGTAACATATTTCCTCAAGTAGATGCTATTGAAAACTTGCACCTGTATAAAGCACAGAGAAAATGTGGATACAGTGAATGCTGCCTGCATGTGCTGGCAATTTTCCTGCTTTCTTCACAGTAAGCCTTGCAATTTATTCTACAACGGTACGTGTATGTAATCAGATCAGGTAATCATTTCTGGCAAATTTTACCCATGAACTTACATTGCTGGCTAAGACTGTGCTTTGCATTCTGAGCTCTCAGGTCTTATTTACAGTAGTGAAATTTGGCAGACGTAGACAACAGTATATAATTCTTATTCATGTTACACAAATTATAATGATAATTTATTACACGGGCAGAGTTGGAAAACAGCCTTCACTAGATTCATATCAAGGACAGAGTAGTTTTGCATCCAGTCTTTCCTCAAAGCCTACTGTTTACTCTTACAGTCTTTGGAAAAGCTTCAGCAGAAAGTTTGCGACATCTTAAAAAAACATTTTCTGTTTTCATCTCAGTAACTCGTCCGTGTTTTGTGGTTGAGAGAAAAAATAAAATGAAATGCAGACAGTTAGAGGTAGGACTACAAAAGTGTGTGTGGATGATCAAAGCAGGATTATATGTGTAAGACTGTGACTTGCATTTGCTGCATCTAATTGTGTACGTGTCTCTGTGTTTGCATGTTAGTGTGTGGGTGTGCGCGACTGATCAAACCAGTATATATCAATGCTTCTGAGAATTATGACAGTTGAGCCTATAGCATTGCCACTGGGAGATTGTGGGCAGATCAAGTCAAGACCTCCAGACCTGGGGGTTTGAATTCAGCAGCACAGAGAGAGCCAATCCAAAATATATCACTTTGATATAAAAGTCCACAGTCTGGAGCAGAGGAAAAGGTGTATTATTTTTTAGCTTTAGGAAAAGAAGTGAGGTCTTAGTGACCACAGACCTCCACCGATGGAATGAGTATTTGAAAGCTTGTTTCCCATGACTTTAAAAGAACTATTCTATACCAGAACATGTTGAATGGGAATAACTGAATAAACTGTGACTTTAATATTTAACACAGTGTAAAGCCCATCACACACTAAAGGATAATAGGCCCCGATTTGCTTCTCCCTGACTTTGGGGAGGTGTAACCCGATTCTAGGTCTTCATATGCAATTTTAAAGCCACTGCTCTCCTCATGTGTGTGGTGTCAGTGCGACTCTGAGCTACTCCGTCATATCGTAACCATAAAACATCACCGCTGCAGCAACAGCCAATAAAACAAAACGTCAGGGACAGACGGAGTGACGGACACAGAGGCACAAGATGCAAAAACGAGAAATAGCAAAAAGAGCAATCATTACTTTATTACGCACCATAAAGCTATGAATGTCCTTAGCCTAGTATTTTCTCTGCAAATCCATGGCACCCAGTCCACAAAACATCACTAATAATCCAGTTTAAAGCATTGTTTTAAAAAATAAAAAGTTAGAAAACGGCTAACGTAGTTCCTCACATTTACATAAATCCACACAACATGTATTGGACATGGGGACGTTTTATTGTATTTAACTGCTAATCTTAATGATGAACTGATTTGAACTGATGTAATTGTAATGAAATGTGTATTTTTAATGTGTCTTCACCTGCCCAGAAATTGCAAATGGAAATTAACAGTAGCTAAATCTGGTACAAATCATCTTTTCTTTTGTAAGATTAATTAATTTGTACATGGTCCTTGACAAATAAAGAATAAAGAAAGAAAGGATCAGTGGGTGAAGCCACTGCAGCAACTGGCCAGTAAACAAAAGACTACTTCCTATCGGCAGCTTGATGTCTGTGTAAAACATGAGCTACATTTTGAGCAAGTATGAGCAAGAAATAACACACTTTTGACTTGCATATAATCTATAAGTGCAATGCTCTGATTGTTTTGAACAGAGTCTCAAAGCAAATCGCTTTACTGTAAACAGGCAACAGCTGACGCGAGTGCACTAGCTTTCACAAATTTTAGCTTGCGGTGTGCAGTCTCTTCACTGCACTATTTGTGCTCAATTTAAAATCTCATACGATTCTCCTCATGTCTGTCTTCTGCACTTTTTGTCTCACGTTTAAAAATCATTTAACACTAAAAAATCCTGTAGTGTGTGCCGAGCTTTAATGTCACGGAGACATGGTAGCTAGCACGGTAGCTAGACACGGTGACTAGCACTTACGCCTCACAGCAAGAAGGTTCCAGGTTTGATTCCTGGGTTGCTGGTTCTTTTTGTGTGGAGTTTGCATACACAATAATAATAATAATAATTACATACACAATAAAATCCTTCAGCTATGATAGACCTGACCAAGTTTAGCTCAAGATCTGGAGATGGGTCCCCGGTGCCCTGACAGGTTGCCCCAGCTGTATTGAAGGATGGGTCAAATGCAGAGGACAAATTTCCCTATGGGCATAATAAAGTGTACCTTAACCTTAAAAACAACAGCAGATAGTTGGTTTAGTGGTAGTGACTGAACAAATGTCCCTAGTATTTGTATAACTGAACAGAAGAACACAGAATGGTCCAAATGAGCAACATTATTCTGTGTTGTTGAAAGACCAAGTTATCAACTATCAGGCCAAGTGCTAAAATGTGCTCAATTGCCCATTCGGTTTTTCCTAGACTTTTGGAAAATTTAAAATAGACAGACGCTAATATGTCGTAACTAATGTGCCTAACGCAGTTGTTTTCAAGCCCAAAAAGCCCATTTAAAACTTTTAATTTGGTGAAATGTTTTAATAACTTAGCGGTTAGTAAAGTTTCAGAAGCAAATTTTAGTTATTAGTTTATAGATTTTAGTTATTTAACTACTGAGCAATTTTAATTAACTTGTTTCGGAAAGTCTATGGGAAAAGAGAATGGGAAATTTATTTCCGGAACCAAGTGGTGGGCGATCACTGTTATACTGCAGTAGTGGGATGTGTGTTACTAAACTAATTGTTCTTTAGAAGCATGTATTGTTTTTATACAATGAAGTTATATTAGTAGCAGTAACTACTTCTTACCTGAGGGAGTAAAGAATCATAACTATTTTAAAGCTCTTTGACATGTTTGTGAAGCTTGGCAAGTGCAAGAATCAAGTCATTATTTTTTACACTTATATTTTACACTTAGATTTAAACTCAACTTATTAACTACTTCAATAAGATTACAGTGAAGTAACAAAGCCCCATGGAACTGGCTATCACAGAAAACTGGTATTGGCATTTCATTACAGTGGCCATCAGAAATGCAGAGGTCAGCAGAGGTGATGAGGCCTGCTGGTGTGTATGACTCTGACAGATGTGTTACTATCTCTCCACACCTCTGACACTCGCCCGTTGCACTCAGGGACACCTCGGCTTACTCTTATTTCATTGACCTTGCTTGTTGTAGTCCGCAGTATAAATGTGTTCACGCCCACACATAAGGCTCGTAACCCTCTCGGGAGCTGGAGGATGGATCAGGCCTGTGTTCTCACTGCTTCTTGTGGGTCTTGTAATGGTAGTGGGGATTAATAGGCTTTTAGAAATTGCACAGCGCTGATACAGGAGATCCCACACTGTGCCGCAGCTCGCCGCACATAAATTAATTCAGAAGAGTTTTTTCCTGCCGGGTTGTTGTCAAAAGGATCTACTATGAAGAGGCTGCAATATTTTCTTTTAAATAATGTCTGCAATACTATGCAAATGTCATAAAGCTATATATTAAAAGTGTGTTATGTAACTTTTCTGGTGGAGGGTTCGCAATCTGATTTTCTTCATGGAGTTGTTCCACAGTGTTGCATTAAACTTAGATATTTATAAATAGATGTAAGATAGATAAGTCTAATGCCATACTAGAACATTCTGGGCAAATCAATAACGTCTTCATGGAGACAAGCAGGTGGCGGATCCCACAACCTGAAAAGTTACATTGTGTATCTTACTTTAAGTTAAGCAATATATTAGCTGTGGTAATGCTTGGAAACATCTCAACGTGGCAGAATTCGGCCATTTTAACCATAAAAGCACTTACTAATAAAAGTATTACTTGAGTAAATATTATGCCACTAATTAGATTGATTGACATATAGCTGAGTAAGACATTTTCTTTTGTGTTATTGCAGTGTTGATACATCTAATACTAATTATAACCCGAAGATATGTTTTAATTAAGCATTATGAGAACTAAGTAGTTTTCTTTTATACACTTGCTGAACTTGTTTTCTCTTTTCCTCCCCAAGCCCCATGTGGAGGACAGTACAGTGGATCTGAAGGGGTGGTGCTGTCTCCTAATTACCCTCTGAACTACACAACCAGACAAACATGTTCCTATTACATCACTGTGTCCCCACAGTTTGGTGAGTACAATTACACACAACATAATTATGTAGTAGAGGTTATATAATGGATGTATAGTAAATAATTGCCATCATTTTCTAAAAAGCATGTGCCGGCTTTTCTGTCCCTCTTCTCCAGTGGTTTTTGGTCAGTTTGCGGTTTTTCAGACGGCAATGAATGACTCCGTAGAGCTGTTTGATGGAGCCAATGAAAACGCGCGCCTACTCAGTTCTCTGGCTGGATCACATTCTGGTAAGTCTACTATAGATTTATTTACTTTAGTATATAGGATTTGGTGTAATAGCTGTCAGTGTAATTTACTTTTTTATTTAATATGCACAGAAATATTTAATAATGTTTGGGTTTGCTGTCTGAAAGATATCCAAAGCGGAAATTTCAAAGCAGTTACAGTGACTTACTCCATAGGACAAAGTCAGCACCCCCCTTGTCCATGCTGTTGACTCTGTGTAGAGTTACACAAGTCGTTATTTTCATCAAACATGTTACTGGTAACGGAAATCATACCATGACACATGTGCCACAGTTGTCATGAAAGGAGATTGTGAAACAGGTGGAGTAAAGACAAGGGAAGAAATTATTGATTAGCATAGTTGCAGGCAAAATGTGCTCTTATTGCCGTGGAGTGTTGTGTTCCTCTCTTATCTGCTGTGGCCAGAGGGCATGCTGCAGGGGAATCCCTCTGGAGTTCACGCTGGATATTTTTTACTACTGCACATAGAGCTTTTATCACATTTCCCCTCTCGCCTCTGTTTACTCAGTGGTAAAGTGTGCACTTTAATAAAGATAATTAGGCATCAACCAATAAAACATTCTTTTTGTGATTTAATGCTCTTAAAACATTAGATAGATTGTCTGAAATGGATAACAACAACAACCTGAGCTATATGTTACGTAATTTTGTAAAATGATCACATTTATATAGTGCTTTTCTACATTCAAGGCATTCAAAGTGCTTTCCATCAAGGAATCATTTACCCACACACACATGTTCACACACAGGTGTACACAGACACTGAGGGCGAGAGGGGGTTAAGTGTCTTGCCCAAGGAGACAATGACAGTATTCATCTGCAGAGCTGGAATCACACTGCCAACCTGTGGAGAGGTGGATCTGTCAGGAGTGGGATTTGAACCGCCGACCTTCAGATCAGAGGACAAGCACTCTACAAACTGAGCAAACGACTGAGCCAACTTCCACATTTTAATCAACACTAAAATATTAATAAATGTGGACTAGACAAAAATAGTGTTGTTTAGAGAGAAACAAAAGAGTCAAAAGTAACAGTATTTATATTTATCATTGTCAATCTAATGAGGGCTTTATAAATGTAACTATTTGTTAACTGGTGCCATGCCACCTCGAAAATGCATTATCTCGGAAGCTAAGCAGGGTTGGGCTTAATTAAAGTTAAGAAAAGTTAAGGTGCACTTTATTGTCCCCGTAGTGCAATTTTTCCCCCTTATTTGACCCATAAGTTAGTACTGAGATGGGAGACTGCTGGGAATAAGAGGTGCCACAATGGGGCTGCAGTGGCATATTGCTGTTGTGTCATTGGCAAGACACTTCACCCACCTTGCCTGCTGGTATGAATATATAATAATGATTGTGGTGCTCGGAGGGGCTGATGGTACAGATTAGCAGCCTCACTTTTGTCAGTCTACCCCAGGATTGTGGCTACAATAGAAGCTTAGCACCACCAAGTATGGAGTGAATGAAAAATGCATAAAATTGTTAAGGCACTATTTAAAAACAACGCATCATTATTATTATTATACTAATGCAATGTAATGTGTAGGTTTTAATCGAAAGTACTTTAAAAGTAGAAAAATAAGTACATTTTATATATTTACTTTCTTTCCTTAAATTGTCCAGAGCCATTGTTCTACATAATAAGTGGGTGGATGTGGTGCTCCGCTTAATGAAGCTCAACATGATGCAATTTTCTTTCCTCCCCAGGACTATCCATCTATGTTGGTTCAAAGGAAACGGGCTAGAATGGGCGACTTATTTTTAATGTTAATTTGGGTCTGAAATGCCTCTTTTGGCTCAAACACTGCAAGTTGTACTAAATAATGTTATCTGCCTCATTACACTCCCCTATACACACACACACACTGAATACACATGCTCCGAGACAGACAAAAAGCATTGTAGCACATTGTTCCAGCTAAATGACTGATTATCCTGGCACAAACATATTAACACACAGGGCTGCATACCAATACATGCACACTCATTCTGATGCAGCTAATGATGGCTCTAAATGTCAGCCACACCAGGCCATGTTCCCCTCATTCATCATCGTTACTTGGGTTGCCTCTCTGTGTGTGCACTCACAGATTGGTGCTGGGGAGGACTGAGCTGGCTGTTACAGTAGTATGGCCCCTTCTCTAGATGGTCTTGTTTACATTTACAAGTACAAAATTGTCTACCTCAGTTTATAAGCAGAAATGCAGCTGATGAAACAATGTGTGTTTTTGTAATAGGTTTATTGTAAAACGCCACATGCCATAATTATTACTATAAAACTTCCAGTTCCCTGTCCTATATTTTTCAAAACATTTAGATGAAAACGAGATAGACAAACTACTAGAAATACTTAAAACACTTTGGAAAAACTTTCAGAAAATAAACATAAAAAATGTGATTTTACAGCACAGTAATAGGATGGTAATAGGATGGAAACAGCATGGGATAATGGATAAGTGGATTTTGCAACCTTGCTTCCATTTTATTATCAAGTAAATATTCTAAAATGTTCTTTATTTTAGTCCATGCAAGCCAAGAAAGACTGTATTAGAATTCATCTTAATATTTTGCTTGTGTGTGTCTTAGGGGAAACATTGCCACTAGCCACTTCCAATCAGATTATGTTGCGGTTCAACGCCAAGAGTGGTCAGTCAGCTAGAGGCTTTCATTTTGTCTACCAAGGTAACAGTATTATTTGAACATTCAGGTCCGTTCTGTTTATTATATATTGTTTTTAAACTTTCTGTATGATGTTTTTTAGCTGTACCTAGGACGAGTGACAGTCAGTGCAGCTCTGTGCCAGAACCACGGTATGGCCGCCGGATTGGTTCAGAGTTCTCGGCTGGCTCGGTGGTCCGCTTTGAGTGCAGTCCAGGATATCTGCTCAAAGGCTCCAGTGCTATACAGTGCCAGGCAGTACCCGGGGCCCTCGCACAGTGGAACGCATCCACACCGACCTGCATAGGTATGGCTCACTTTTACAAACAAAATATATCGTAACTATATGATATGACAGAATGCATATTAATTTGATATTTATTATAAGTGCCACAATTAAATAAAACTAATGTGATGAATAAAAAATGAGTCTAGAGAGTCATTTAAACTAATTACACCATTTGTATGCATGATATGTCGCTCTCTCGCCCGCTCTCTGTACACACAGAGAGCTAACAGTTTCAGCTGTCATTTTACTTCCTCCAATAAATAATCTTTGTTATCATATTCACTCAATGGCACCCTGTAGTGGTAATTTGAGTGCTGTAATGCCTCTCAGTGTGCATAAACCACATTGCTGCAACCTGTCATATTTGTTAGCCACTTTGTTAATAAACTTTGTCAACAAATACATTTTTTATGTTATCATTCTAGTTCCCTGCAGTGGCAATTTGACAGAGCGCCGTGGTACCATCCTGTCTCCTGGATATCCTGAGCCGTACCCAAACAGCCTCAACTGCCTCTGGAGGATCCATGTCAGCGAGGGGGCCGGCATACAGGTGGGAAATCTGCTCTGAATCACACTATAATTAAGTCTGGAAAATCTCAATAATCTTTCATTTGCTTTGTGTTGTAGATTCAAGTGATGACGTTTGCTACCGAGCACAACTGGGATTCTCTGGAGATCTATGATGGAGGCGACATGACAGCTCCTAAATTAGGGTCATTTTCTGGTATGACAATATGTTCACGCTCTCCTCCTATCTCCCCACACGAGCACATACACAATAACTGTTCACCGCGTGATGGATGAGGCTTGACAGGTCTTAAACTATAGATTTGCACACATCCACTGCTGCACCCCCATACATGGATAAGCACACAAACAGGCAGCAGGGATTTGATGGATTACATATGACACATCGCCCACTACTGACACTGTATCCTTGTTTTAACACATACAATGTTACACTGGAGAGCCGTGATGGATGACTTGTAATATTATGTAATGCTATAAATGTTTTCCAGGTAAATTCACAGTCAAGTTAAGATTGAGAAGGGGAGGTGTGTCAGCATCAGGTTAAGTGAAGGGAGAAAAAAAAGTGTCAGAAGAGAAAGACAAGGAGGAATAAAGAATGATCTAACCTTTTCGAATTTCCCACTGGAGTTTCCCCTGTGACCTGCCCCAAGCACATACCTGTCACACACCTATCACACAAAGAACATGGCACCTAGAGGGTACACACACACACACACTTGCATGCACACAAATGACTGTGCCCTTCTCAAGGATCCACTCAGGAGAGCAGCCCACTCTAACCATGGTGACCACAGAGTGCCTGCACGCAGCCAGGTGACAAGAGCCTCACTATAATGGCCTCCATAATGGCTGTCCGTTTGGATGGATGACTAGCTGCCAAGAAAGGGCCAAGGGTTGTTCATCTACTGTGCCTGTCATGTACCTTTGTGCTCTGGAGGTTTGAATATAAACAGTAATACATCTATTTTTATTCCCTGTCCTCTTTTGTCTTAAGCCACCATACACTCTATAGACCAGAATGGCATAGATAGAGCGCCTGCCTAATATATACATTAATGCTTTGTGTCAGAACCATTAACATTTTAAATAGTAGAATGAGACAACTGCGGCATCCTTCTCTCCAAATGCACTTTACCTGTCATAAATTCTTTTTTCTGTTAATACCAGGGCATCAGAAGAACTTTACACAGTGCCATTTGGGACTTGCCTTTGACTTATTTTAATAATAATAATACACTTTTAAATGGGACATTTTTATTTAAAATAGGCTTTCATGAGCTTATAACTAGTTGTAACCTGTATTGGCCTGCATTTGAGGAGTGATCCGTATAGTTCTGTTTTCACTTACCGTCCATCTCCAACCACTGCTCTGTATTTGCTTACAGTTATTCAAAATATTCTGCCTCAGCGTCCTACATGTAGGCTTAAAAAATGTTTCAGAACCATTTTTCAACAAATGGTCACTATGAAGAGGTGGGGCCTTTCTGCTGTTTTTTTCACAGAAGTCATTTAACATAATCCTGTTATTAAGCTGTTTTAAGTCAGTATTGCAATTTAAAATGAACAAAATCTAAAACAAAGATCTATGTATATTATAGTTTATTACTAAACACCCCAAAAATAATGTATTTTACATTTTACAGGAACGACAGCACCGGCCCTGCTCAACTCGACATCCAATCAACTCCTCCTGCACTTTCAGAGTGACATCAGTGTAGTAGCAGCGGGCTTTCACCTAGAATACAAAAGTAAGTACACCCTTGCAATACACATCAAGGGATGCGCTCATGTTGATTTATCACAAACTTCAGAATCAGATATCCAAAGTCACTGACCTGAAATGGTTTCGCCTCAAACCATTCACACATACCAGGACTCAACTGGGCTGCATGCAACGAAACAGGTTGATGTTATGTAACAAAAGTTTACTAACAGCAATGTCAGGTTTATACATGAGGAAAAAGGTATGAGTGAGGATGGCAAAAATCTCAACATAGTTTTTCTATTAACAATAGCATGCATACACTTACATACACACATGTGCACACACACACACACACACACACACACACCTGTCAGGATACTGTTGTGCTTTTGGTCCTTTGTAGATGTTTGGGGTTAGAATCACTTCTAGATCAATGAACATGTCCCCTTTTCTGAGCAGTTCCTGGACTCAGTGTATTTGTAGGTGAGTGCACACATTTGTGGCTTAGCAGTTTGTATTCCTGCCATGGAAATTCTCTGTGTATAATTTTTTTAAAAGTGTGAGGTCAACTATAATGCAGAAAAAATGCAATTCAGTTTACAGTTTTCTTTTCAACACAACCTTGAGCTACAGTGGTCACGTGTGTTTGTATTTCATAATGAAAATACCAGCCATGGCTTATTTTTGCTTTGCTTTTGGCTCTCTTTAACCTCTTCATTATAAAAAGCTTTCATAACATGTGTGTGGTTCATTTGATTTCAGCAACTAATAATCTCCTAAGTGGACAGAAAGTTATTTAAAATCAATCTTTCAGGCTTTCCGTGGTTATTTACTGCTCATTCAGGGATGCAAATTTTTAGTTTTGTGACTATGTTGAGAGTTTTTTCCTTCCTTTTTTATAAAAATAAAAGGCAAATTTCCAACAGAGACATCTATGATATTCTCATTTGAGGCTTTTATTTGAATATTAAAAATCCTTAGAGTAAATATGAACTGTACAAGTTTAGTTTTTTAATAACCTCATTATTGTTCTCAAGGTGACTTATGGGTCTTTTATAAAGTGAGAGGTTTCGTTCCCAGGGCTGTCCTCAAGTAAACTGGAGCAGAACTATAGTAAATCCAGTCAGTTAGATTTAAATGCTGTTGTAGTGTAGTGGCCCTAGTGGGGTAGATTGTGGAGCTGTCAGCATTTTATAGAGCATCAGTGCTCCTCATAACCACAGAGTGGAGGGAGCTGTTTGCTGCACATAGAGAGAGAGATGGCCAGCCAAATGGAATAGTTTCATTGATCAGTTGTCATGACATCCTGCTGATGCTCTGCCTAATAATACTCTGTATGGGTGTGTGTCATGCAGCTTTTTCACTTATGTTCCCTCTAAAAGTCTTCCTGGTCCTCCTGTGAAAACACACACTCATCGAAGACATGGCTCACAGGAGCTGTGCCATTTGTGTTTGTGAGCTCTGTGGGATCTCATCTTTTTTCTGGTTGGAACATAGATAATGAAGCAACAAGAGCAGACACACAAGCCAACATGCAGATGCACATGCACACAGACTCTCTGTCTCTCTCGCTCTCTCTCTCTCTTCTCTCTCTCTCTCTCTCTCTCTCTCATTCTCTTTCTCTCTTTTTCTGCTCGCTCTTCCAGCCCTGTGTTGCCATGGTAACGGCTCGAGGGCAGTCTCCTGCGGAAGTTTCTAAAATACACACACCCTACAACTCTACAACCCTGGTGATGCTATGATAAAGGACTGGCTGCTGTCAAACTTATTAAGCATACATTTAACCTTTGGTGTGTTGGGAATACTCAAAGTCACTGCAACACAGTCAGATAGTTTTAAGGGCCTTTTCAGTGGCTGACACCTGCATCAGTGAAGCAATAGGTCTTTAAAACACAATTTGTGGGCTGTGTGTGCACTGTTTCTATTAACAACAATGTTCTTAAAGGTTAAATTGGTACTGTTTAAATGTGTTAACATAATTGTCACATCTTAAACCATTTTATAATGTTCCGCACACAATTAACTTAATGACCGTGCTTATGTGCTATGGACATTTAGCAAAATGTGATTTGTGTCCCATTGCGCAGGTATACACATACTGTAAATATCCAGAGAAAATCCAGAGGCAGCTCTGTGATAATGATGCTTTGTTGTTTGTATTTTGTTCACAGCGGTTGGTTTAACAACATGCCCAGAGCCAATGATGCCAGCCAACGGCATTAAGACTGGAGACAGATACATGGTCAATGAAGTTGTGGCCTTCTCTTGTGAGCCTGGGTACACACTACAGGTGATTAAACTTACACATTGGAAAGGTTTCCCTATTTAACCACACTAAACTATACTTTTAATGTGTCTATAGGGTCACTCACATATTTCCTGCATGCCTGGTACAGTACGTCGCTGGAACTACCCACCTCCTCTTTGTATTGGTAATACACAGAAATAATAATCGCTCCACTGTTTCCAGATTAGTGACCCAATTAAATACTTTGCTCTATAATACACAGTATTAATTTATGTTAATGCTTGGTCTCTTTAAATATTTCATGTGACCAGCTCTAATCATGTGTGCTTTCATTTTAGCTCGTTGTGGTGGAGTGCTGACTGAGATGAGCGGTGTCATCCTTAGTCCAGGTTTCCCTGGCAACTACCCAGGAAACCTGGACTGTACATGGCAGATAGTCCTGCCATCTGGATATGGTAAGTATAATGTTAAATAATGTGTTGCTAAGTATAATAATGAGCACTGAGATTATATGTTGGAAAGTATTTTATCTATATTATATCTACCAACTCTTTCCAATTTTACACTATATTGTTCACTGTGTAGGAGCCCATATCCAGTTTCAGAACTTCTCCTCAGAGGACAACCACGACTTTCTGGAGGTCAGGGCTGGACCACAGCACAGCTCAGCTCTTATTGGCCAGTTTACAGGTTCCCAGATCCCCCCACCTCTGCTAAGCACCACCCACCTCACCATCATCCACTTCTACAGCGACCACTCAGAGAACAGACCGGGCTTCAAACTGACCTACCAAGGTGAGTACTATATTGTGGTAGCTGCCATGTTTTCCTACTATGTATTGGTTTGTTTATCAGATTGAAATTTAGAGTGTGTGTTTCAGCCCATGAAGGAAATTACTGACCTCATTACTGAATCACTGATCAAAATATTACAATGCAGAAAAAATGGCGATGAGTAGTGTGGTCACATGCTCTGTTCGTATATAAGTCACATTAAAGACTAAAAGAAACCTTAAGGCATTCCTCTCATCATTAAAGGATTGTTAGTAAATCCCTCTGAGAGACATGCGTCCTGTCCAGAAAGTCATAGCCTGAAGTGTTTCACTTCAAAGACACAAGAAGATGTACTTTAGGCTCATATGCACTGACAGAACTTTTTTTCTCTTAGGCGGTTGACATCACAATAAGGTCTAGTTGGACGTGCTGGCAGTACTATAGGCTCGAAGGTTATGCTATGTTTATAGTTAAGTTAATAAAGCTTAAACAACAACTCAAACTACATTGTGAATAATGTACACAGCTAAACAAGCTTTTACAGTGGGCCACTGTATGTTTCTCCTTTGCAGGTTATTATTGTACATTCATTTTTTCCAACTGTACCATCCCCTTATGACCCAGTCTAGAGAGAGCAGAAAGTCATCTTTTACAAGGTCGTCTTTAAGAGAAAAAAAAAAACAAAACAAACAAACATTCTAAACCCACTCTTTCTGACACGGAGCCTCCTCAGATAATCCTCTCAACATTTGTACTTGACTTGTCAGTACGTCAAGAGACTCGGCTTGCCTCTTGAACTACTTTTAGTCGATATTTGTCCCTGACCTTAATGTAGATCTTCTGAGTTACTTCTTAATCAATGGGAAACTGTTGAAGCAATCTTTGACAAACATGTAGAGCAAGATGTGACCGACCAAGACCTGCAATCTATATGGTCAATTGATAAAATTTATAAATACATACTGTATATCAGTTCACTGAGGCATATTGTATTTTTCTTTTCAGCCTATCAGCTTCAAAACTGCCAAGACCCTTCTCCCTTCCTGAATGGGGACATCATTAACAGTGACTTCAGCGCGGGCCAGTCAGTGACTTTCCAATGTTATCCTGGCTATGTTCTGATTGGACACCCGGTACTGACATGTTTACATGGAGCTAACAGGAAGTGGAACCACCCCTTTCCACGATGTGAAGGTAAGCTTTACATTTTTGAACCCTTACCCAAATCCTAACCCTAAAAATATTATATATATTACAGTAAATATCTGCTATATTTTTCTCAAAGCCTGCCTAACTTTTTAGCCAAAAAATAGACCAAATTAAAAGCATGTCTCCTTTATGAGCAGGTTTGCATCTCCACAAACCTGACTCTTACTTGGCCTGGAGAAGGGCATCCACCTGCTTGTCTCCATGGAAATAATGTTCCCTTTGCTACTGATACTTTGCAGCTGTCATCAACATTCCCTGAGGTGTGATGCTAACTGTAGGCATTGGCTTTGTGCACAACAGTAGCTGGCTAGTTCCAATCAGAGGGACAGTCGGCTTGACCCTTTTCTGGGTAATGTAATGTCTATGAGGTTTTTGCCAAGTTGCGCTAAAATCAATAAATCCTGACAGACTAAGTAGTGGACAGAGAGCTGCGGGGGGATGTCACTAACAACGTGTTAAACACTTTACAAGTGCAAGGAAAACTTCACTGGAGGACACTTGTGTGTTTACAAAGGTACGTCTTTGTGTGTCAGGGATAATGCTAATGCTAATTTTGGAGCCTAATAAATATTTTAATAATGCCACTGACACCTCCTATCCACACCTAAAAATAATTGGGTCATCTTTACAACAAATTTTATTTTGCTGTTAGGTTACATTTAATGTTTAATACAGGTTAGCATTAGCTAATGTTAGCTAATGTTTGCATTGTGTCTCCATGGTAACTGGTGAACATTCTGCCAATACACATACATGTAGAGTACCCCCAGCGTGATGTCACTGCAAAGTATCAATAATATGTCACAGTATGGCATAAAATGTGTCACTCTTCATAGAGAATGGTCTGAAGAATGGTTTAAACTTTTGGTTTCCATAGAATCATGCAGGTGACGTGCCACCTCCAGAAAGCTGTTTGATTAAGTTTTACATTTGTTGTTTACATTTCTCTCTGTCTACATATTTCACTTGACTGCTTTGTAACCTGGTGTGTGGTTGGAATATTTTGTTATCTCAAAAGATAAAGGTGTATTTGGGAACCAAGAATACAGAGTAAAACAAAGCTTAAAGCAACAAAGTCCCCTAATTTGCACAAGCAAACACTAAACCTAATTTAGTATCTATTCTCGAATAATAATGTTATGATAATGAATACATTTATTGTACTGTTACAGCACCTTGTGGCTACAATATCACCGCTGAGAATGGAACTATCTATTCACCACAATATCCTTCTGAGTACCCAAACTCACAGGATTGCAGCTGGATCATCACTGTTCCTCATGGACACGGAGTTTATATCAACTTCACTCTACTGCAGACAGAGCCTGTCACTGATTATATTGCTGTGTGGTGAGTCATTGCATACACATTTATACTCACGTTTATATGCTTTCATATATGGCCCTGATGGCGTCACTGAAGTTATGAGTTGCAAGTTCATTCTTCCTGTTGGCTTTCTGGGTTTGTTGTCACAATGCCCCTTTTTCCATGTTGTTGCTTTGATGTAAACATGTGTCAGTACTTTCCATATATACAATGTACTCTTGCTGAAAGTGTATATATCAAGGCCGATGTTTGCATGTTTTGTCTATGGTATGAAGAATATAGTCTGAGATTCCCGCCCTAATAATGTAATTCACTGTGGAGGTGAGATTGTAATACTGGGAGTGTGAGAGTAATGCATTTACAATGGGACCACTGACCAATTCAATCTAAGTCACTAGTCTGGCCATACTCGGTGCCGGAGAGGGCTTAGGATCTCTGGCAGTAATGATGAGATTCAGCGGGGAGTGGGAAATGTAATGAAAGGAGGAGTGCAGGGGCTGGCTTCACAAATCCAAAGGGACTCCAGTAGAATCTGTCAAGTTTAGGTCAGTCTGGCAGACAGTTCACATATATTACCTTGGGTTTGCCTTGTGCTTACTTTTAAAGAATATTAAACGTTGATTTGTCAGGAATTAACCCCAGATCAAGTTGGGTTTTGGCTCTTTTCCAAGGCTTAAAAAATAAATAGAATGTGTTGGCGAGCTTAAATTCTAGGCTTTCTAAAGGAGCTCCTAGGACAGAGCATGCAGTTCTAAAACAGTTACACAGTCTGTATCACTGACTAGACTATGGGTTCATGGCAAAGCAATTCACTGTAATATACAAGGTCCATGGAAACTACTGACATGTTATAGATCTGCTGTAATGTGGAAGAAGGATACTTTATGTTTTTCTTCTGATTCAACAGGTTAAGTTTATTTCACCAGTGCCAAACATAGATACAGTAGCATAAGTTTGAGCATTCAGTGTAAACTATTCAAAATCAGTTTGAGAATGGGGGGCAGGGTTAGAGGTAGATGATGGTGACTATTTTCTGGTCATGTGGTGATTCTCTAACATCTTTTTAGTGTCACTGTTTCAGCATACATTTCCTGCTTGTAATGAACTCATTTAGTTACACAAGCATTTTTCTCTGTATTTCTATTCTTTATTCAAAACCATTACTACTGCCATAGTGTGTCATCCGTTGTTAGAAATAGTATATTCCTTACAATTTCATTACATAATTTATCCATACCTATTATATATTTATGGTTGTAAGAACGTTCTAACTTAGTTTTAATGTAAAACAGACCCAAATAGCCCACTTGAATCTCTAAATGAGCAGCAACACCTTCAAAAGACCTTGAATTATTGAATAGCCCTGAGATCTCGCAGACACTCTTTATGAATTAAAATTTTAAAACCCTTGTTTAATCTACCTACACTGTTATTAAAAAAACAGAAAACGGACATTTGGTAACTTTCAAAATGAGACCTTTTGACAACATTCAATATTTTATACATGAACTTGGCACTCTTCACTCATTGGCAGACTTCATTCGCCGAGGCCAGAAAAACTAAATACACAGCTTAAGCTCTTTCAGTTTTGTCCATTAAAATACATCTTATGGGAAAAAAAAAATGAATATGCCATTTCACTGATCATATGTATTAGATCAGATTATTTTGATTAGATCCGATTATTTGCACATACAGAAAATTTGGATTAATCAAACTAACTGCACTGCCCTGTTTTGTGTTCCTAAAAACCTAAATAGCATAATATAATAGAATAAAATAACTGTTCGTTGTGTAAAAGTAAACATATTTATATGTTGCCTAGTTAGAAACCGTGCACTTACTGGTAGTTGTTAAAAACGCTACCATTACCTGCCAGTGCTTGAAATCATCTCCACTGTCTATCAATATTGCACAAATTTTGATTATGTAATAAAAACAAAAATAAGTGAGTCAATGTGCACCATCACCACCACCATTGCATATTCCTGTTTCTGTAAGGTTAAGCAGCTGGAAGAGGTAGAAATGCACAGCCTGGCTCTTGTGGTTTTAATAAAATGTCATAGTCATCACTGTTATGCTCAGAATGAATTGTACGTGAGAGTGCAGGAGTTGCGCCTCCCATCTTAAGAATAATTTATTGCTGGGGACCTGCGAGGAGTATCTATACCGTACAGTTTGTCTCCTTCACTTTAAATTGTGCCGTTGTGTGACTCAGGGATGGTCCGGACACAGCGAGCCCTCAGCTGGGAGTGTTCAGTGGTAACACAGCTCTGGAGACAGCCTACAGCAGCAGCCCCAATGTCCTCATTCGCTTTCACTCCGACTTCTCCACCGGGGGCTTCTTCATACTCAACTTCCACGGTACATTCTTATACTACTGCTAGTACTACTACTACTACTACTACTACTACTACTACTACTACTACTACTACTACTGCTGCTACTACGACTACTACTGCTACTACTAGTATTATTACTACTAATGAAAATTTAAAAGAAATAATATTCACATTAATATAATATACACATATGTTTGTTGAAGGTTGTTCTTATTGCTCTAGGAAACACGCAATTTGCACAGTGTTGTTAGTATTTGAAATTGAACAAGCTATGGTATCATTAATTACTGAGAAGAATATAACATGACCATCAGCAGTAATGTCAGTTCAGTATGACAAACATAAAAACACTTTATACACTTTATGCATTTTATATGGCCCATTGCCAGGGCAAATTTAGAGTGACTATTGGACAGTGACCTGATGCCTGTGCAGAATGGAGGGTGATAAAGTCCAGCCTTTATGATGCAATTCTGTATAAACACCAGGGATAAACAAAACAGACTGGTTGCTGTATAATAACACATATAAAAGGTACTGACTGGACCTTCAGCAACACAGTAAAACACCGTCCAAGTAAACATTCATTCTACTTCCACTACTGAAAATAAAATAACTAACACTTGCACATAATTCGATTCTGGTGTCTAAAAATATATTGTTTTCTTTTTTTGTTCCAGCTTACCGTCTGAAGAAGTGCCCGACTCCTCCTGCTGTGGAAAATGCTGAGATCATCTTTGAAGATGAAGACTTCCAAATTGGTAATTATCCTCATTACTGGACAAGTGATGATCTGTCAATATTGAAGATTGGTGCAATATAGAAGATAGGTTGGGGATCAATAACAGATGACTTTATCCTTGTTTCAGTTCTAGCAGACCTGGTTGTTTTCAAATAATGAGCTCACTCTTTTTATTTTAATTATGAAAAAACACACACACACACTCATGATCCCTTTAAAAACCTGCAGACAGACAGTGGGGCAACAATAAAGTTTGTCTAAGTATTCAAAAAGTAACCACAATTCCCACCTCTATTTGTATATAAATAATGAGTGCAAATTGTCACTATCGTTCCAGGTGATGTTGTGAAGTATCACTGTTTACCTGGCTACACTCTGGTTGGAAAGGCAGAGCTGATGTGTAAACTCAACTCCCATTTACTTTTTGAATCTCCGCCACCAACTTGTCAAGGTAAGAATCAGTTTCTACTCATAAGCATCAGCTCCAAATCTTAATCAGGGCTTTACAAAGCTATTATTTGTATGAGGTAAAAGAAAAGTTGACACTGTAAAATGTTTAGACAAAATAACAAATACATGATAAAACATAGCTCTGTTGACAGCACAATGATCATTTAAAATATTCTTTGCCTTAGCTGTACAATGCTGTATTTATTTTTGTCCTTTTCATAGTTAATGTTTTTATTTAACAACTTTTTTAACCACATGCCTGTCTTTACTCATGTCTTTGTGATATAAAAGTCACTTCATGGTGGTTAGCAAAAGAAAAATGGGTTTTAGAGCAGGCAGCTGAGATTCAGAGATGAAATCTTGGCACTAATGACTATATTTGATGTCAGGTTGTAAGAATTCACTACTTCTTGACTGCATCATTTGTTACGCACTGATGTTTTCATTTAAGCAGCATGTCATTTCCAGCAATTTTTCAGGAATCGCTTTACTTTTCACGCAGCAGTATTGGAAAGTTTCTCTGTGGCTTCCAATATTTATAACACAATGCAGGCTTTAGTTTGAAAGTTGTACCTTTCTTAAAACGATACTTTGATAAAGTCACATAAATGCAAGTGCATTTATAATGTTCCTTCTGGCAACTTGAGCTAAACCTTTTCAAAACTGTAGTCTGCCAAATGCTAGCCAAGTTATGAGAACATATGAACAAATGCAAGTTTAACTATGTAAATACTTACACAGAACTGCAAAAACAATAACCTAAAACCATTCAAAAAGCTAAGATCTCTGCCAAAGCCACTGCATTCCCTTTAACCATGATAAAGGCAAGGCGAGGCAAGTTTATTTGTATAGCATAATTCGTACACAAACTAATTCAAAGTGCTTTACAGAATAAGAAAGACATTAAAATCACAAATCAAAACATAAATAATCATAAATAATCATCATAAAATAAACATTAAAACAGAAGAGTGCAGAATAAAAACCTTTCAGTCATAAAGCGTACTCAAACTTGAAACAGTTTGTCTTAAATGAGAGAAGTTTGTATATTTAATCTAAACTTGAACTCAACACTGAAATAATCACAGCATTAATAAAATTTAAACCATACTCAGGTATGTATACTAGTCTACCAACTGTAACAGTTTAACACATGTATTTATCATTGACTATTTCAGCCCAGTGTCCGGCGAATGAGGAGCGCTCTTTGTCATCTGGAGTCATCCTAAGTCCAGGGTTTCCTAGCAACTACCCCAACAGTCAGACATGCTCGTGGCTGCTGCGGATGGTTCCAGGTGTGCTGTTGATCTCAGTGTCAAACATGTGTGAATGTGTTAATTACAGTTTTACAGTAATAAGGTTGTGAAGTAATCTTCTTAGATTTTTGTGCTGTTGTTGTTGTTTTTTTGTTTTTTGGTTTTTTTTTTTACCAATTATATACTGGAGTGCTATTATTATTGCTATTCTTTAATTCCTTGTTGTTTTCTCTTTCTAGGTTTCACTATCAATATCTATGTTGAGATGTTCCACAGTGAGAAACAGTTTGATGAATTGGAGATTTTTGATGGTACGCTGATTCTTCTAGTCCTATCAAGTGCTAAATGTAGAAAAGTGGTGAGAAAGACTGTTCCACGAGGTTGTATAGAAAATAAAATAAACACATACATACATGATTTTTCATCTGCCTAGAAACATTTACCGCTTCACTTGACCTACATGCCCCACTCACCAAACTGCTGCTTTAACATATTAAGTATATATGCTATAAATGGTGCAATCTACTGTACAGACAAATGTCATGTCTCATTCATTTGTTTTTCTAGGATCCTCGGGACAAAGCCCTTTACTAGTGGCTCTAAGCGGTAACCACTCCATCCAGCTTAACTTCACATCAAAGACAAACCAGCTGTATTTGCGATGGTCCACTGACCATGCAACCAATAAGAGAGGCTTCAAGATCCGATACTCAGGTACAAAGGCGGCTGCAAAATGTTTCTTTATCTCATAGTAGCACTATAAAGATAATAACGTACAATTTACTTTACAAGATCCTAAGTCCTGTGAAATATGTGGAAAAATATGTGGAAAAATAAATTATAGGTATAGATAGAATAATTTATTGTTCATTTATAAACCAATAACTATATATGGACAGTTTATCTGTTTAATCTGGTTAATCTGATTTTAGTTCATTTAAAGGACCCATATTATGCTATTTTCTGATCAGTTATAATATTGTTTCCTCATCAAAAACCTGGAGTTGTTTTGTTTCATTCACATATGTTTAACACACAAAATCTGTTCCACCTTGTGATGTTATGAGGTAATACAGAAAGTGCTCTATTGTGTTTTTAAACTCCATACACATGAGGTATACAGAAAGTGCTCTATTGTGTTTTTAAACTCCATACACCTTCACTAGAATCATTTGGATGATTCCAGATCTGCAATTGACAATTTCTACTAAACTAAAGGTTAAAGGTAGCTGTTAACTTGAAAACTACCACTACATGACATCACAAAGTGGAACGGAGCATTTTGAACTTCGGAGATGTGGTCAGAATAATAATGCAGGATTACTCAAACATGTGTGAATGAAAGAAAATACAGCTCTGGGTATGTTTTTGTGGAGGTAACAACATTCTAACTTGGCTTAAAGCTCACAAGAGTAATTTTTGTGTAATATAGGACATTTGCTTATTTTACTTTGGTTTAAATAAATTAAACATTTATTTTTCGTGAAAACAAATAGATACATCAAGGGTGGATACCCATGACAGTGTGGTTTAGCTCATTTTTTACGCATCAGGCTAATTAAGATTTGAATTAAATTAGCACAGCAGTTTATTCGTTTAACAATTAATTTAGAACTGGATTCATTAGGTGTAAGCTGGGTTTTATTCACCATTAGCTGCCTATAAACTGAATTTGAGTGGTGGTGTGTATAACTTGTGTAGACTTATTTCCAGGTTCTCACTCTAGCAGCCATGACAAACTGAATTTTCACTGACAGTAATCCTGTGAGGGCCCAGAGGAGTGAGTCCCAGGGTCAATCTTCAGGAGGCTCTCTGCTCTTATGTATTTTAGCTTAGTTTTATACCAGCGCTAGCGTCTGAAGTAATAGCATTGTCTTTTCCCCATGGTGTAGTATAGCACTAACAACAACAGCTATACAGAGGACTGAAATTTATTGCTGAGATTCCCCTATCTCTTTCCATCAAGAGAGGTGCAGTAGCATGCCGCAATACACATCAGAACAATCCTGCCATAAAGTTGTTAACATATGCATTGTGTGGTTCTGGCTCCATTTTTCACATTTTCAGTGGCTCACTCTGGGATAACACTTTAAAGTGTGTTGACACGGCAAGTGTATATTTATATGTGTTTCTTGGTGAGGTCTTACACTGTGATTTATTTTGTTGTGCATTCTTACCCCATACCAGAGCAGAGTTACGTTTAATTAATAATTTTCCAGCAATAAAAAAATTCTGGGATTCAAAATTGCATAATTGTGCTAAAAATATTTTCTAAACATTTGGCAAAATGTTTTGGATAAAACTTTGTTTTTGCAAAGGTTGTAAGATCATTTTAGTGTGGGTTGTCCTATTTTTTGGAAAGAATGTCAATCCACCACTTTAAGCGAATAGAGAGGTGTGCCAGGTCCAGGTGGAGCACAATGCTCGAGGGAGAGCCAAGTGGCTCAGTGCTGAGTCTGGCCGAGTTTAAAGATCATTTTTCATGGTCTAGTCGCTGTAACCAACAGCACAAAGGACTCTGTGCGGCTCTGTCACAGTCCCTCTGGTGTCTAACATTTAAGACTAGTAACATGTTTCAGAGCTTTTGCTTTTCTAGCAATAAAAAATATATAATAATTTTATACTTTGGTGACACAAAATGAATAGTTTATTTTAGAGGATGAAAATAAGTCAATGATTCTGTACCTTTCAGCTGCCTATTGTAGCATCAATGACCCACCAATCAATGGAGGAGTGGTCAACAGAACTTCCCTTCGTCCTGGAAGCAGACTGCTGTTTTTTTGTAACCGTGGTTACCGTCTGGTTGGAGCAACCAATGCTACATGTAGGCTTCACCAAAACGGTCTCTACCAATGGGACACACCAACACCAATTTGTCAGGGTAAATGTTTCTTGTCTCCTCTTGCATAACCTTGTGTTACTGCTTACATTTTAGAACTGTTTATATATATGTTTTTTATTTTTATCTAAGTGTAACAAGGTATTTATGATCTGCAGCAATCTCATGTGGAATCCCTCAGTCCGTGGGCAATGGCAGCTTCCATGCGTACCAGTACACAGTAGGCAGTCAGGTGACATACTTCTGCAACAATGGTTTTCATCTGGATCCTGATGTCCATATGACTGCAGTATGTTTAGAGGACAGCACCTGGAGCAATGTAGCATCACCTCCTAGATGCCTACGTAAGTGGTATTTTTTTCTAATTTGTAAACAATGGTAATTAATACATATTTATATGTTTTGAGTCTCATCTTAAGACCCTCTTTTGTCCTCTGTTAACACGGCACAAGAGGTGGACTTATGTGTCTTTTATTCATTTTAATTACTTTTATTGGTTTTATTTATTCATTGCTATTTTATGGTCTTTGCTTTCATTTGATTATTAGTAATCATAAAAAATATGTTTCATTTTGCAGCTGTCCATTGCCCGAGTGTTGAGGGGATCTTGACAGAGCACATGACGTACCGCCTGCTGATTGGTAGACTGGGAGAGTTTGGTTCAGTGGTGATGCTGGAATGTGCATCGGGTCATTATTTGGGCATTGGGCATCGGACTCTTCGCTGTCTGGCCAATGGGACATGGGAGGGCTCAGATGACCCGGCAACATGCAAGAGTAAATATATGTCAATTATACAATGCTCTATACAGTACATAACATGTCCATATTGTAGTTCCATATAGTTAGTTTCCCAACGTTAGTCAGTGCAGCATATTGGAAAATTGGAAAATGAGTATTGACCATAAGGTCGGAAAATTACCACTTCACATGTCCAAAACAGATATATACGCACGATTCACTGGCTTTACACTCTGCATGTCATGTTCTTTAATATTGTAGCAATCTGTGTTTCTCCTTCCAATAAGCTTGTAAATGCTCTGTCATCATTGGATCTTCAGAACTAATACTGTATTAATCTGACTTATTCTGAATGCAACCCATAATTGCCTGGTTTATGTGGATTTTTGTCTTAACATTTAGATTTGTCTGTCTTATTATTTGCTTCCTCACAAAAGGAACAGTTTGTCTTTGAAAACTTTCCAATTAGTTAAAATAGTCTTTGTCATTGAAAGAATGAATTGTGTACACTTGAAAGATTTACAAAATGATTCAAATTAATTCTGCCTAATATTAGAACAATGTCTTCTCATTATCTCGTATTTGAGCTTGGCTTACATAACCATGCAATCGTGATGATGTTAACCATTTCTAACAGTTAGAAGACTTAATAATTTACAATGTTCTCATCCAAAATCTTGAGATTCAGGCAATGTTGTTATTATATTCATTTTATCTTATAGTCATCTCCTGTGGTGAGCTTCCTTCTCCTCCCTTTGGCACCAAACTGGGGACGTTGACCACATTTGGAGCGACTGCCATCTTCATGTGTAACCATGGATACACTCTGGTTGGGTCACATGTCCGGGAGTGTGGGGCGAACGGCCTCTGGAGTGGGACAGAGACCAGATGTTTAGGTACGGTCATGCAGTAGTGACCAGGTTTTGTCTTGTGCTCTCCCCTTGATATGAACTATGATAATACAGCTACGCAAAATTAAACAATGACAAACCACTAGTCAGAGACATTTTATGCAGATAGGCTCTTATACATAGATTTATTCAATATGTATGTAATAACAAAATCTATTTATCATCAATATTTACAAATTATGTAGGATTAGCATACACAATTCTAGCATCAGTACAGATCTCTCCGGTGACATGTCTTACATAAAAACATGAACTGTATCAGCCTCCTGCTGGGAATAAAATTGTGCACAATTATTTTCATTCATCTGTTCCTTTCAATTTTGCACATTATGTTGATTCATTTCTTTGAACTGTTAAAATTAGAAATCAGGCACAAGGTGGAGATCAGAAAGGAGCGAGTGGAATTTCCACTGGACGACTGATTAGTAGACTGAAGAGTACTGTACATGGCTGGGGTTTTTGACCCAAAAAGGAAAAATTATATAAAAAAGGTGAAACATACATACATCATGGAAGTAGACTTATCTTCTTATTGAAACTGTATTAAAACTTGTTCCTTGAATATTTTAAACTAAGTGTAGCACACAAGTATGTGCTGTGGATTTGCTTTACTTTTATGCTCTGCATAAATATACAGACAGCAGTAAGCATAATTGTCCAGCAGTGCCTATTATTTAGTAATTAGACATTCACTAAAAACACTCTTAATAATTAACTATTTTAATAGAGATATCTTGACTTTGAGTATTTTCCCATCTGTTTGTGTCCGTAGCCGGTCACTGCGACTCTCCAGATCCCATTGTGAATGGCCACATTAGTGGAGATGGCTCTAGTTACCGTGACACCGTGGTGTACCAGTGCATGCTGGGATATCGACTCATTGGCACATCTGTCAGAATTTGCCAACAGGACCATCGGTGGTCTGGAGCAACGCCTGTGTGTGTTCGTGAGTAGAACTTTTAGTTACAACTTCTGATTCTTAGTTTCAGTAAAAATGTTCAAAAAGGTGAAATGTCAGGATGTTGCACATATTACTTTTTCCTTCCTTCACTTTCTCATCAAAATTTTTCCTCGCTCTCTACTCCCACAGCAATTACTTGTGGTCACCCTGGAAACCCTGCCAATGGCCGGACCAATGGCAGCGAGTTCAACCTGAATGATGTGGTCAACTTCACCTGCAGCAAAGGTTATGTCCTCAGTGGAAGTGCGCGGGCCCAGTGCCGCCTCAACGGCCAATGGAGCAGCCCCCTGCCTGTCTGCAAAGGTCACTACACATTTTACTCAGATACTGCTTGTACCTTTGATCTAGAGGTCAAGCCATTGTTTTAGTAAATAATGGATGTTTTTAGCATCCAGTAATTAATGTTTAAACAATTAAGTAAACTGTCACCAGAGGAGATAATGAGTAAAGCTGAAAGGAAAATTATGACATTTAGGACTTCTTTCAGATTTTTTTTTCAGTATTTATACTTAATATTCTGCCAGTAACCAAGAACCATGGAACATTCGATACAGTAATTACACTCTAATCTAACCTAACTGAGTAACTCTGACACACTAGCAATCGTACAAAAACACACAGGCATTCTTCAATGTCGGTTGTAGATCGATACAACGGTCACATGACTTTTGCTGGTGAACTGCTTCCACATAGCTCTGCCCTTCATTCACTCTCCTTTCCCTTATTTTGTCTCTCTCCTTCCCAGCAGCCGCTGTCAATTATGAGACAGAAACTTTCTTTGTTCCCACAGGGTTCCAGCCAAGACAAAGACACCCACACACACACACGCACACACACACGCACACACCTCCTCATGCACAAAGCCCTGTCCCCCACAGACTTAAATTTGAGCGAATGTCAGTCTCCCCAGTGACATGTGGAAAGTAAAATTGCTCTCTGGCATCTACCCAAAGACCAGGACAGAATAGGAGGGCCAGAGGAAAGAGGAGAACAATAACAAGATAAAAAGGGGCATCTGGAGAAG
>KN473346.1:0-16862 GCA_000787095.1 Periophthalmodon schlosseri
GCGGGCACCGTGTTGGTGACCCCTGTCTTACATTATAGATAATTAAGATGCAGTTATTGGTGTGTTTTACCAGTTTTATTTCTTCTAAAATGTCTTCCTCCTTTAATAGTAAACAACTGGGTGTTGGCAGTTGACAGTGCACCTTTAAGGCACCTGTTAACCTTTCTGTGCTCTTGTTTGCATTTGTATTTAAAGGCTGAGTTAGAGTTAGAAAAGAAATATGAATAGCAATGAGTCGTAAGTGATGTAGTTGTACTCTATTCTATTCACCCTATCACAAGGTTTCATGTGCATGTAACAGATTTTTTTTTGGATCATTTTATCTTTGCATAAAAATCAAAAACTTCTGTTTAAAACGGTTTCTATGTCCCTCATGCAATAAATAACTCCATGGTTACTCTGTATTTTGATAATTTAGATGGTTGTAAATTTGAGTGTAAGAACTTAATACAAATAGAAAGCTTATTTTGAATCATTTACCACTAGAGGTCATTAAATCCCACTTACATTTTAATATTTTTAAGGCTGAGATCAGAAAGTGTTCTGGAAAAACATTGTAGAGGGAAATCACTATCATATAGGCTGCTTAATTGTGACAGGACAGTAGTAGTGATGAAACTTAAGCATGCCAACATTAAAAAATAGGCTAAATGTGGCTCCATGCTATTTTAGCCAACTCTTGCATTTTCAATATCACATAATATTTTGACATCTTAATAGCATTGTCTTTGGTAGTAACAAGCAGCATAGATGGTTTGTGATGTGAGCAGTGCTGCAGAGTCTCCAGGGAGCACATTCTGTTGTACCAGATCTGGGAAGACTGTTTGTCTGGTGTTCTCACAAAGGCCCTGAACATGTTTAATGGGATAGTTTCCCTCCAGAGAGCTCTATCCTGGAAACGACTTACACAACTCTCTTAGGGCACACAATCTCATAAACAATCTCATCATTAGCTCCTACATGTCATAAAAAGAATACAATTTTACTCAAATTTGGCTTGGTTTCTTTAGGAAAATGTTGGACTGTGTATTATAGCGGCCAGTGTTTTATTTAAAATTATTATAATAATAAAAAGATACATTTGGCTGTGGATATCATGCTTTAGCCTTGAATCCAGCATTACTGTTTATCACAATATTATTTGGGTTTCAAAAAATTATTATCTGTGCAGACAAATTGTTGTGATCTAAATGAATAACTTAATAACAAGTCAATAACAGAATCTTATGGCCCACGCCAGATTGATATGTGTGTCAATCTGAACTGAGTTCTACACATTATCAATCTGGGATAAATGAAATGAAAGCAATTGGAAAACGCGGAACGTCATTCCAATTATTTGAATCTGATTGGTCGAAGCATCACAACAGCAGAACAAGACGAAAAATCAAACTTTTGTTACATCCAGACATCTTCCCTGTTCACAAACACACAAAGTGCTAACCCTCTGAAGGTTTTTCACAAACAAAATAGTCCATATTGATGCGAAAATAGGCTGAAGTACCGCTGTCGGTGTTGCCATCCTTGTTTTGGTTCTTGAGCTTGAGCGCTTCGCCTTTGGCGCACAAAACCTAAATGCTGCTCTGTGATTGGTGCACCAACCACCTGTCGGACGCTATTGCACCACAGGGACACTCCAAGATGGATTCTCATGAGTTTGCAAACAAATATCGCGAGAATCCATCTTGTTTTGCAAGGTTAGTAACAATATGCTTTTTTGTGATATTGTTGTGTGTCAGTGCCTCTGTTTAAAGCAGCTCTTTACTCAAACACAGACTTTTGTCCTCATCCACTCCTCCTATTGGTCAGCCTTTGTCATGCTCTGCAACAGGTGAATTTAACCAATTGCAGTTGTGTGAGAACTCTCAGAAGTAGCAAATTGCTAGAGTTACCTGTTAATGGCAGTATTATGTATCTTAATTACAGTCACATCAACATCAAATGAATCATTCTTTTGTCCTTGGCATATTGCCCACTCCTACATCTAGGTCATAATGTAGAAAGACATTATTCAATTCAAAGAACTCAAATTTGAGCACTCACATGATCAGAAAAGCCGGATGAAGAGTTGCCAAAAACAAAAGAGACCTCCTGGTTTCAAGTAGAGCAGTTAAACAAAGCTGAACAAATTAAAGATGTGTCCATTAAAGAAGTCAAAAGCAAGGTATAATATTTTAAAGGTGCTTTCGTAAAAAAGAAGTAGATTTGCTTCATCCACACAGCCCCTCACCTTCTCCTTCTGCGTCACTTGGACCTAAGAATGCGTGAATGATGGATGCACTGAAACTGTGGGATTAGAAATAAAGAATGGGTCACGGCTGCAGATTTGGTGTGAGTGGTGAAGTTGGGTGTTTCTTTGTGAATTAGAATTCCAGCGGCCGGTGGCGCTTGTAAGCTCAGCACATACCTTCCACATGAGTCAGTGTGGCTTGGGCTGGGACTGTCATTCTTATAGGGAGGGGTCACTGTTTTTATGTTTCTTAAAATTTGTATATTGTTGACAGGGGGTAAAATGGGGATTTTAACATAGCAGATTGGCACATGCCTCAGAAACCTCTCATACCTCGAATCAGTAGATGTGAGAATTACATTTAGTCCGAAATCTTTTCAGCTTTTACACTGCACTAGGTGTCAGAGACAACATTGATAATGAAAATACAAAATCACTGTGGCAGTGTCTGAATTTGATTGTGTCCCACTTTTTACAAGACCCCATTTACATTGATAAGATAAGTCATGATAGGGTTAAGGTATACTTCACTTCATACTTCCATAGGGAAATTCGTCCTCTGCATTTGACCCACCCTTGCCGCTGGAGCAACCTGTGTGAGCTTAGAACTCAACTAACGTGCCTATAAATAACTATAAACTGAATGAAACCAGACCCAAATTTTGACCCTAATTATTTTTTAAAATTCATGTTTAATTATTGTCTTTGAGTACTTGAAAATAGCTGGAAATTCTGAACATGCATCTCATATTCTTTAGTTTGCAGAAAATACACTAGGTCCTGAGGTCAGTTGCTACTTTTGAAGGTTTTTGCTAAATTTTTCTCATCATTAAAAAGACACTGATAAATGTTGACAAAATGATGATTAGTTATATTTGCAGCCATACGAGTAGCACTAAACAACATGCAAAGTGACTTTTTGGGAGCTGGAAAACATGTCAGAAATGGAAGAAATTAGAAGTGGGCTGAGCTGTTCCAAGTGTGACCCCACAGGAAAGTTTGAGAGGGACCAGGGCAGCTTTGGGCCACGGCATGCACCTTACATCACACATTCACAGACATTCACACGGCACAGCACGCTACACAAATATGCAGCCTGTGTGTTTTTACCATCCAGCACAATTATTGCACGCACAGGTGTAGCAGGGTTAAAGACTAAGTAAGTGTTGGCTGTTAAAACTATCAAGGAATCTACCAGCGTGCTTCAATAATGGACTTGATAGGAGGCAAGGCATTTTCTGTTGCAAATAGATTCTGAAACAGTTTGAAATAGGCCAAGGACCAGCCAGGCGGAGTGAATGCTTTCAGGCCTAGTGTGTGATTGTGGTGCGTAGACTGTATAATTGCATGTGTTGGCTAAATAAAGCAGCACAGCATTAAGGCATCTATATTTACAAAAAGAGAAGTGTGTAGGAGGATGAAGAGAATGACAGGCAGAAGCTTGAATGAATGACTTTGTTTGGAAAGAGCAGACTGTAATGGAAAACTGTGGGAAATGGGAGTAACTTGTGGAAGGAATGAGGAAGCTCCATATACACTGCTGTCTCTGTCAGTAGAGTATCTTTGAGCATTAAGCCTATAATGGATGGCTCTTATACATTTGCCCTTTACAGTCAAAAACAGTAAGGACTTTCTTGTAGAATGGAGATGGAAAGGTTCTGTATTAGAGAACTGTGACATAATCCTGATTTCCTTCTCTGGTTATAATCTACTATAGCCATGTCACACAGTATTAAAACAATGTAATGATGGACTATTTGATGTTAAAACATTATTTCTTTACATGTTTCAAAGCCTCTACGACTTTGAATGCATATTTCTGTCTATTGAGAATGAAATGAAATAAAAATAACTTAAAGAGGGGGGTATTATACAAAATCAACTTTTTGGAGCTTTCTACCATGTCATAATGTTGTTCCCTTGTCAAAAACATGCCTGAAGAGGCTTTATATGTCATCCATGCATGTTTGAGCAATCTTGCAATCTCTCCCGGTCATTATTCAAATCCTCCTTAAGGTTGGCAGTACACACCTGTCCAAGACTCCCACAAGGCTGCATTATCCTCATGCTAAATATACAAAAGCATGACGCGTAACAAAACACTACAACTTCACAAACCTGATGCAATGTGTAGTAGTTTCATTAGTGGGATGTACGCTGATTTTGTTGTGATCGCACTCTAAAGGGGGAGTGAGAGCAAAGGGAGGGAGAATCAGAGCGTCAAAACAAAGCTGAGAGTTAACATTTTAATACGTTGTTTTTGGCATTTTCAAAACAATAAAAGGTAACAAGGTGATCTAAATATGTTATGTGTTAGAAATAAATAACCCATAGCATAATACCCTGTTTAAGACCACAAGCCACATAACCATCATGTTCCTGTTATAAACTGTATGTTTTTGCTTCTGCATCGTGATTCTTGACTCTCTGTATAACGTGGACATTGACTTTAGCTCTAGTCAAACAGTGTTGTGTGTCTGAGTTTTGGAGCAGAGTCAGAGCGGGCTGCGGGCTTGTCTCGTGGTCTTCTGCAGACCCAGTTTGTCTGCTTAGGGGTTATTTCTGCCTCTGCTGTGTAGCATATGTGCTGTCTGCTTCAAAAGACTCTCTTTGTTTATCCTCATCTACAGTCCTCAAACAACTATGCACCAGATAATATTCTTAGCTCTTCTTGCAGTGTCATTACTGTTGATTTTGTTTAATCTGTAAGCTTGTCTCTTCTTTCACAAATTTTGTTTTATTAATTGCGTTGTTTTAAACCTATTAATTTCCCATTTCTGTGCATCAAATTGGCACACTTTTGTGAAGGTTATTTTGATGTGTTCCACACATGTGCGAGCTAATATGTTGATATGCAGCATATGCCTTTACAAAATACAGTGTTTTTATCTATTGTCATGCCTTATTGAACTTCCTTTGTGGGAATTGAAGGCAGCATTTACCATGGCACTCTATGTCCACAAACATACTTAATCTTATGGAATAGTTAGTTCTACTATTATGTCTTCCATCAATGTTTCCTTTTGTCCTGTTTTCTTTTCCAGTTTGTTTGTTTTGGTTCCAAACATTGAGCTGTTATTGTACTAAATGCTCCACGTTGCAGCCGAGTTTGAGTTGGCTGATGTCATATGTGGAGTGGAAACAGATCAGTCCCCCATGTCTGTCTCTCTCTGCAGTAATTGTAGCTCCAGCCACCACACAGCTAAAATGGATGGTTTGTTTTCACATTGGGCAATACAAACTTTCTGAGAATATTATGTTTTTAAATCACATTGACATTGTAAATTTCATCTGGACTGAATACGTTTAGATTCTGGAAATATTTCAGTAATTGTGTAGCATAGCAGTGCTTCAGAGCCCATAGGTTCCTCTCTAACACTATAATGTTTTGCACCAAACTCTACTGAGAACTAAACACATGTCAAACTTTTACTGTCTAAAAGGATTGTGACATTTAGCCCTGAACAAGAGAATTTTATAGATTTAATCCACAGGTATTGGCGCTATATTTTAACTTTGCAAGTTGAGATGTGATTTGCTGAGATGTTTCCTTTTATTTATTTTTTGTGAGACGATAATGACAAGCAATTGTTTTTGTTCAGTGTGTGCAGTTTTTTTTTTGTTACCGCAAATACAAAACATGCCGGTTAAATACCACGTTCATACCAGTGTGTTCCTCTGGAAAGACTGAGAGGAAAAAACAGAAGCAGCAGTGATTGAAACAAACTGAGTTCAGCACTAATTGTGTGGGAAAAGTACAGTAATAACTGATCCAACAGTATTTGTGGTCACGTGGCGCTCAAAGGTTTGTCATGTGAAGATGCCATGGTGAAGCATCTGGTGATCAGCTACTGTGGTCCACAAACTGATAAGATAAACTTACTTTGTTTTTGTTTAAACTAAATTGGGCATTGGAGGAGTGGGGGTTGATTCACATTTAAAAAGAGAGTTGGCTGGATTACCAAAAAAGTTCTGTACTAAGTTCTATAATTTAGTCATTATAGAGAGTAAATTTGGGGTGGCTTTTAACTGATCCTAACTGGCTTATCCCATATTAGAAGACTCAGTTATTGGTCTGGGCTTTGCTTCATTGTGAGTACATGTTACATATTCCCTAATGTTGTCACACCAGGGTAGTGTTACAGTGTGTGGTGCTAGGCCAGTCCTATCAGCACTATTGTTTATTCTTTCTAAACAAAAAGCCTCCTTGTCTTTTGTGATGGCTCCTTATGTGTGTCCTGAGAACACTGCTTACTGTACAACCACACCGCTACTCCTCTCATCATGCCAACAGCATTGTCACCCATGCCACTACAACGCTTACTGTTTGAGTGCATTACTGTTGTGTTGTTGGTGATCGCTTTGCTTATTTTGTTTTAGTTCTTTATTTTTATTACTGGACAGCTTAACGTGGGCAGGCACCAAGTACCAGGCAGTGGTTGGTAGAGTGTTAGTGTACCTTTATCCAAAGGTTGGCGGTTTGAATTCTGCTCGTCGACAAACGGTCAGATTCATTTACCCACAGGTTGGAGGTTCAATCCCAGCTACCACAGGCACATACTGCTGTTGTTTTCTTGGGCAAGACACTTATCCCACCCCATCCCCTGTGTCTGCATACACTGGTTTGTAAATGGGTGAAATTTAACATGTTTCACTCTGTAGGCTTGGTTTTGCTTAAATTTTACAGTGTCGTTCACCTGGGTGGGGTAAGAATTCCACTGAATCTTGATCCACATCCTCTTGTATATTTTCCTTCTGTCTCGGTCTTTGGTGGTGTAGATTCCTGCTCTCTCATCAGTCAGTCTTTGGTGGAAACTCTTCTGAAATTATGTCAGCTCCAGCTCTGAGAGAATGGGAGCGGCGCACCAATCATTTACACAGAAACATAATACCAGTGGTGAGTCCAGAGTGCTGCTTTCCTGACATTTTTATGTGACTGCGTGGCACTGAAGTGGGCCCAAGACACTCAAGGAACCAAAGAAGAAGCAGGGTGGAGAGGAAGTGCATTTTTATGGGTTTCTATACAACTATAAAAGTGAAAAAATATGAAATCACTCATCACTGATGATGGCCAATTTCCTATTTCATTGCATTCTCAAGGATTACATTTTTTTGTTTTGTTTTGTTTGCATTGGTGTAACTGTTCTGAATCAGAATGTACTGGGTTTGACCATGCTCTTAGGGTGCGCTCAGACCAGTTTAATCCTGGTATAGACTTTGCTTGGTCCTGTTATGTACTGTACACGGAGGAGGCATGGTGGCGGAAGAGAAAAAGTTTTTGGAACGACAGACAGACAGACCCAGGCTTACCTGTGCAGACAGAGGCAGGAGGAGACCAGTCTCCTTCTGGATACTTGATGATCCAAATTGCCTCATCAGATGCAGCTCTGCAGCACCTATTCATTGGAATAAACATGATCCAAGTGCTTTTTTGACAAATTCCAAGCCCTTTTACTCTCACAGTGGTCTGCGTAAGTCGGGCCAAGGTCAGCTGCATTCACACTGCACTCACCCCGCTCCAGAGTGAGGGTAGAGCCTCTCCCAGACTTCCTGTTTCATCTGCTCTTTGACCGGCCATTTATTGCGGTCCAGAGTGCGACTGTTGGATTCCCACTGGCCCAAGCGCACCGCTCTTGGAGCGAATGCTCTTTTACGTTGACCCCACTGGTGGCAGTGTGAAAATGACCTTAGCTGTAGTAGCAGTAGTCATAGTTATTGTAGCTGTATTCGTAGTAGCAGTAGAAGCAGTAGTGTTATTAAGAGCCTGAGTAGAGTACAGTAATAAAAAAAAATGCGGTTGAAAATTTATGTATACTGGTATAATATTATTTTGAAGAAGCACAAATTGAATAATGCTTGATCCCACTTCTGGGATGTAAACATAGAAGCCAGTTGGGTATTTTTGATGTTGTGGACATATTTTGCCCCCAGATAACCTTGTGTGGTTATTTAGTCTACCAAAGCTTCCACATCTTTCAGATCTGTGGTGTTCTCAAGTACATAGTAAAACCTAAATCTATTAATTTATTCTACGCCACATAAAAGTCTAGACTCTTGTGTCTCTCACTTATGGGTGATTTAGTGTCTTTCTATGTCTAAATGCACTTCTCTGCTGTTTATTTTGTTATCCCTTGCTGTGCATTTCTGACCCAACATTTAACCACCTACATTTTTGTCCTTGTGGGTTGTTTCATCATTATAGTGTTGGCATTCAGAGTCTGACAGTTCAAACCCAAACTGCCTGGCCTCCACTAAAAATCTACCTCAAATCAGGAGATGATGTCATGTCTCAAAACAGAAATTAAAATATATTTGTACAAGTTCATTTCACTGTAGTGTGAAAAGTGGCAAGCTGAGAGGTCTTTATTGGGTCTACCTTTATTTTCCTTTTTTTCATTTCATGTGTGTATTGTTTGGTCAATTTATGGATTGTACTTTAAATTATGTATGGTATACTCATAAAATATACATGATGCAGAACATTAACAAATCAGACAATAACATTTCTCTAGGACTACTTGTTCATGCTTGATAAACAGTGTTCCTTTTGAGTAGTTCTTAAGTAGGGTCTATTGAACACATGTCCCCTTTAGATTATATATACTTTTCCCTGTCAACATTGTCTGCAAATATTGAGGGATTTTATTATGTTTATTTTCATACATGAAATTCATAAACCTTATACAAGAACTTATCCATGTATTGAGGTCCGCTCTTCTGGCTGTATCTTATCATTCAAAGTGCATGATAAAAGTATAATTTAAATGGAAAATTTAAACTGCCACAGAATGCAAATCTACTAATGCAATATTAACTTTATGTAAACTTGTGTGTTTTACAGCGGCTCTCCCCTTCATTGTCATGACGATTGTGTCCAAGCCTTATCACAGACGTATCTACTGTGACGACGAGAGCATCAAGTACCCCCTCAAACCTGACACCATCACACATGGCATGCTGGCCGCTGTCACCATCTCCTGCACCGTCATCATAGTAAGCTCCACTCAGCACTGCTACTTAACATACACTGGCTGGTATAGCATTACATGACATTTTAACAGGAAAAGGGAATAATTCTGAATAATTATTAAGCCGCTTGTTATTGTTCGCTATTAAGACCAATCTGGTACCACCAGAATAGGTTAAAATGACCTGGAGATGCCTACTGAGCATGACAGAGAGCTACTGCTGTTAGTGGTCAAAAGAAAGAGGCAATATAACAGTGACAGTAGTCCTTAGATGGGTTACAACTAGATGCTATTACAACATAAACATTTATCCGTTTATTAGTGCATGTGAATAAATGATGCCTTACTGATCTTACTTTGCCTGTCACATGTGCTGTTATCTGTGAACAGCATTGGTGGTACATGCAAATCAGACTCCACACACTTAATGCAATGTACTGATTAAAAAGTATCCCTTTATACATTTTGAGTAGTTTAATCAGCAAGTCATGATTTGTGGGAAAATGGCAACATTATTTGGCAAGGATTTCAACTTGTAGGTGGCCCTGGTCCACTTCTACAGTCAAGAAACCCGTTAAAATAGATGTTATAGTAATCCCTGTTTTTTATGTAGTGTAGTTGTGCTTGTTCATTACTTTTAAATAATTTTCACCTCTTCTTAGATCTCATCTGGTGAAGCCTTTTTAGTCTACAGCAAGAAAATACACTCAAATTCCAATTTCAACCAGTACGTAGCCGCTCTTTACAAGGTTGTGGGGACGTTTCTGTTTGGAGGAGCTGTAAGTCAGTCACTCACAGACTTGGCCAAGTACACTATCGGCCGCCCAAGGCCAAACTTCATGAGCGTGTGTGCGCCCAGAGTCTGCACCAGCTACATTGAAGCAGAGAACTGCACTGGGAGGCCACAGGACGTCACAGAGTCCAGGTACTAATCAAATACATTTTAGTAGATCTTTTACCATTTGTTTACACCTTTTACGTTCATACCCCTGCTAAAAAAAATGTGTATTTTTCAAGTTTTTCTAACAGACATCGAAATTACAGTAATGGATTGCTTTTGTTTACTTGTTTCTGCAGTTTGTCCTTTTACTCGGGGCATTCGTCATTTGGCATGTACTGCATGCTTTTCTTGGCGGTGAGTTGAAAATACAATACTGTGCTTACTAATCTTTTTATAGAGCAAATATCAGACAAGTTTTTCTGTGATGTTAATGTAAATATTTTGTGACATGAAGCAGCCTTAATAGTTCCCAAGTTAACCTGTGTGCAACCCAAAGCTCACTGTGGATGAGCTAATTTTATGCCTTTAGACTTATAGGTAGGAATGTAAAAAATCACCTTGTTCTGTTGTCTGTTTTCTGTCTGCAGCCCGATTTACAGCTGTATTTTGGCTGTGTTCCTCCATGTTAAAAGCCAGGTCTGAGACTAAGATGGAGAGAGACAATAAAGCTGTCTGAAAAGCTGTCTGAAAAGCAGTTAGTTATGTGTCTACTAAATACTGTAAATAAAGGGTACAGTTTTGAGTTCCATCCAGATGTATGTTGGCTTGTGTATTGTAACCTTATTTTGTTACCACACTGTGAGATCATAGAGCACTTTTGCATCTATAGTGTTGATTTAAAAACCTCTTGAGTCTTTCTTTCTTCTACCACCCTGATTTATTTTACTGCCTTCTTGCCCCTATAGCTTTATGTGCAGGCCAGACTTGCTGCTAAGTGGGCCAGACTTCTCCGACCAACCATCCAGTTCTTCCTGGTGGCCTTTGCCGTGTATGTGGGCTACACTCGCGTTTCTGATTACAAGCACCACTGGAGCGACGTGCTGGTGGGACTGCTGCAAGGAGCACTGGTGGCTGTGCTCAATGTAGGTACCCAAAGCTGAAGAAAAATGAATAAATCAATCAATAATAAGCATTATATCTGATTAAGTCATTTTATACAATTAGAAAATAGGTTGTGGATGTTACTAATGGTTATTTTGCTAATTGATTCATATGGCACTATTTTTTTTCAATTACTCAATTAGTCATTAGATTTCAAAAGGTTGGAGCTATAGCTAAAGTGATGCAACATGAATATATTTTGAGTATACTTGCAGAAAAAACGGGGTTTTCACCCTACAAACCTCTTCTTTCAGCACATGGCAGGTTTTGGTGTCTGTGTATGACACAGATAACGAGTATTTCATTTCTAAATTGGGTCACGATTATTTCAATCATTGTTTTTAATTATTTTAATAGTTGTGGTTAGTCCAAGGAATTGTTTCAGCCTTAGAGCCACACACAGCCCTGGCAGACTCAGGAAAGGTCCAGTCTTCTGATGCAGCTGGGCGTCTGCTTAGTTGGAACACTTCCCTGTTTTGATTCCACCTCTGTCAGCACCAGCCAATTCTTGAGTGGCCAACCGTTTGGGTGTCTATGATTAATTGTGAGTCTGTGCCTTTGGCCTTGCAGTCCTTTGTGAAATTACAGTCCCTCTTGGGCATCTTTTTTATTGCCCATAGCAGACTGGCTGCAAACTGTGTGTTCCCTTTAGAAGTGTGTTAGTTAACAGCTGTGCACAGGTCTGCACAGACATATGCAATCACAGTTTCCAGCACTCACCTCCTCTGTATTCCTTACATGTTCACAACTGCCCAATGACCAACACTCTCCTCATTAACTCCTCTGCAGGTGCACTTTGTGTCAGACTTCTTCAAGAAACGCCCTCCGCGTCATTGCACCCAGACCACAGCGGAGAGTGAGGAACTGGAGAGGAAACCCAGCCTGCAGATCGTAGACTCGGAGCACAGCAACCATTACAACTATCACCCGAACTCTGGGCCTGTGTAGGGCAGAAGGAGCAGACCACACAACACGCCGTGTGAGAGTCTGGAGGATCCTGTGGACATGGTGGACAAGCTCAGCGTTCTCAGGCTGACTCCAGCTCTTTGGTCTGGTTCCTTATATGAACCACTCACCCATCTCAAACCACTGGACTAAGAGACGAGGATATCCACAGACTACACAGAAATGTCTCCTTCTTCCTCCCAAAGACGACATTTTTTTCAAAAAATTAAAAAATATCAATAAGCTTAATTTGGTTGGGAATCCATTGACTGGCCTGGCTTCTGCAGATCCTATTGGTTATTTAAGAGAGAGTTACCATGGCTCAAAGATGCACAACCACCTCCACTGCTGAGACCCTCTCCCTGATGCTGGTAGACATTTTACTCTGCATTTCACAAGTCATATAATCAAAAACAGTGAAGCTTTCAGTTTGTTAAGTATTATCAATGCCTTTTTGATGAATGTAGTTTTACATTTTTGTTTTTACTGTTTTTACTTTTGTGCTTTACAGAGACAATAATAATGCCCATTTTCTGCTGTATGTCCCAGTGGAAAGGCCTCAAATGTTTATAAGCTTCAAAGGCAGCCTTAAAGCATTCTGATGTGCTGTCATTAGGAGGGTTTGATACATCTTTACATTTGCAGTAATCAAATACATGTTGAAATACATGATGTGACATTTGACACATCTGCAGTCAGTCAGGTTCAGTGCTTCATAGGGTTTTCTTTTTTAGTACTGATGGGTTTAGTTTGAAAGTGGTTTGGATGGTATTATGTTGACTGTACTGTGTGTGTTGTGTGGATATGTATTGCTATTGATTATTTTTTACAATTTTCAACCACAGAAGTACACATTTTCCAGACATATTCAATCAGCTTTATTTTCCTGTGGACTGGTGTATCACATGCGTGTGTATAGCTTAACTTACTTACACATTAATACAAAAATATACCACTAATATAATTATATTGCTTTTCTTTAGATTTAGTTCTTTTTTTACTCATTTTTTTTAATTGAAGAAAGCGGCTTAAATCATTAATTTATTTGAAACATCTGCTTTTAGTTGGAATTTTCTGCACTACTTTGATGTGCAATCATGGATGCTTGCCACTATGAGCCAGAAATACTGTTAAAGGCATGAGACATGCTCCATGTTCCTGAAGGATGTGAGCCTATGCTAGAATATGTTTTATATGTTTTATTTTACATTAAACGTGTGCATGACTAGGTCTGAATGTGCTACTTTGGTGCTTTCTCTGTCGGTAGTACCTACCACAAAAATGCTCTCATATTCCAAACATATGCCAGATGCCTCGGCAGATCTTTTAAGGGACTCTTGTAATGATTAAGAGTAAGACAGCCAAAGCCGGAGATACTGACCCAGCCCTACTTCAAAGCACTGCCTCTTCCTGTGCTGATACTCGTGGCTCATTTGTGCTGAGTGTTTCCTGTACAGTGCTGCAGCGGAGCTTGGAGCAGACGTCAGTGAACACCGCAGCCCTGGTCGGGCCCAAAGGGGGACTAGACTCACCTGGTAATGATTGTGAGGCTCATGAGCCGAGCTGAGGCTGGGGAAAGGTGGCGTGCTTTAGTGGGGCGTGGTCATGGTTATCCCATAATGAACTTTGGTCCCTGGAGTCTTCTGCACATTGAAAACACATTTCTAACACAAAACAGCTGGAAGTGCTTGTGGTGTGGTGGCGTGTGAGCCCCCCTTGCCTCAGTGTACATCTAAATCATTGGAGCGTTACTGAAGCCGGACCAAGGCCTTGTATAGTCTGTCCTTCAGACCTGGTGACGTGGCTTTGTACTAAAGCTTTATTAGACTATAGTGCATTGTGTGGTCAACCCTTATTGGTTGTTGTGTGAGTGATTGTTATCCAAAGAAATTTAAATAAAGCTATGGAAAACAGTTGTTTGTACATGTCAATTTATTTGTTGTAGGTTGCAGTAATTGGTTTGTATGAGCATTTTGACCTTTACCCAAGGTCACAGTGGACCCAGTTTCCTCACCGCCTTGAACAGAGACACAAATTGTTTCTTGTTATTTATTGTGTTATCTTGGACACTAAGCAGAGTTGGGTCTGGTTAGGACTGGGATGGGAGACTGCTGGGAATACGTGGTATGGGAATGATGGTGGTGATTGTAGGGGCTGATAGCGCAGATTGGCAGCCTCACTTCCATCAGTCTACTCCAGGGCAGCTGTGGCTACAATAGTAGCTTGCCAACATCAGATGTGGAGAAAATTATCATTATTGCTGCCAAATGTTGCCTTTATTCTTCAAATTGTTGTAGATTAATTAATACTGTTGCAAATAAGCTTCAGTTTCAGTTTCATGGTGTCTCTATTGCAAAATGCAGAACTGTATACAGAATAAATAAACACATGTTTATAATGAAATAAACTGTGGACCCATGGGGACTCATATGCAGTTGGCAGAGGCACATAAAACTCTGTCACTGCATATTTAACAATTGGCCTATTACTCACGAGCGTGTTATGATCATTGTTGTGTCTGAAGTGTTTTATTTTTGTTATCATTAAGATTCATCTTCACTTGATTCATCATAGCTCTTCATGATATCTCTGGAGAGATGTAACTCCTGCGTTGAATATATCTTGCTCAGTTGAGACTATTTTACATTTTAGGCATAAACAGCAGTGTTTTTAGTGTCTGTGTAGTCAATAAAGTGCACAATACAGACAACTCAGACAATGCATGCACTAGACTGATTATGTTACAGTGGTGCACTAAGTAACTTCTGGTTGTCTCTATGGAGATGTTATTACTTTAAACTGATCAATTTGATTGATTTATATCTGGGTACACAGAGCAGAGAGACATCTGAGTCAGTGCCGATGGCCCACTGGAAAATGCTGTAGGGAGAAGACGTGAGAGAGAGTTGGTCACACAGTCCAGGGGGTCTCTGAAGGTCTTGGACAGTGTCTCTGTGCTCAGGGGCCAGTATAGGGGCCAATGAGGAGAAGGGCACATTCAGGCAGCACAGAGGCAGAGCAGAAGCAGTTTACCTGGCTGCTGGCCATCCTCACCACTGCCACCAGCGCATGGCCCTGAGGAGGGATTTATACATTTCATATTTACACACATATTTCCCTCACCTCAGCCAACATGTCCACATCGTTTCCCCTTACAGTCAGAGCCTGGGCCTGGAGATTTATGGTTGATGGGGAATGAATCCTGCTGTGGAACAGCAGCGACAAGCACACAGGTAAACAAACCCCATTCAGGGCCCTCTGAGACAGACCGACAGAAGGAGCAGCCCCCAGGACCTGTCTCAGGTCGGAGTGATGTCATCGATGCAGTGTACTGTGTCCTGGGACATTGCAGTAGTTTTATTAGTACCCGGTAAGATATTTCTTTCTGGGTAATGTGAAATGCGAGGCAATATAAGCCTATTGGTTATTTTTAGAGACAGACAACAAATGACCACCAAGGTCGTCTTGAATTCAAGTGTTTTTGGTCAGCAAAGCTGAAGCCTCATGCTTGTGCATTAACTGCCTTGACTGTGATCAGTAGAATAAATTCACATATCTAAGGCAGGGTATCTGTTTTTAAAAAAGAAATAAGACAGACAATTATAAAAGCACAATTGCGACATCGCGTGGTCGTCATTGAATCTGCAGGTTGTCTATGGTAAATGGCCGCTAATGAATGTAAATTGATTAATTGGTGTGTTTCCAGTGGAAATAATAAACATTATATTCATTTTAGTTTAAGTTTTTTTTTTTTTTTTTTTTTTAAAGTGTTGTAATTAGCAAATGTTTGGTAGACTTGAAATCTAAAAATACATAGTAGGCCTACAACCTTCTGGTGGGTGATATTATTACATTCAATTGTTCAATTCTAAATTCAATTCCAAATTAAGACAGGATCAAGTAAATCAGGATCAAGTAAATCAGTTAAATTAAATTAATTGCATTAAATCGACTTTCAAAAGGTGCAACATTTAATAGAGTTGTTTTACCAGCAGATGGCAGTCTTATGTCGGCATTCTAAGAGCGGCGACACCACTCAAGTTGAAATTGGCTCCTGTCGGAACTGCAAAAAGAACCCACATGGAAACTGTACAATCCATTACATATGCAATACTACTATTACTACTACTACTACTACTACTACTACTACTACTACTATTACTACTGCTACTACTACTACTACTACTACTACTGCTACTACTACTACTACTACTACTATTAGTACTATTACTACTATTAGGAACAAGAGCCTTGTGATTGCAAGGAAAGCAAAAACATCCGTGACCTTGCCTCCAATAACGTAGGCTATTGCAATTTTTCAGTTTTTGACATTAAAATACACATTCAAGGCACAGTACGTAACTTTCTAGCAAGTCACCTGCATGAATCCATGGGAAAAAAAGTTAAAACCATACATTGGAACATTCCCCATGGCGATATATGAGTTTTATGCCAGAGTTTTATACTGTGGAAGAATATAGCCAACATTTCCATGGAAACAAGCAGGAGGTGGTCCCGCTCCAGGCCAAATAAGAGTCAGGTATGTGGAGATTCAAGTTCGCTAACAGTAAGTATCACAATTTTTAAAATTATTATTATTATTTTTTTTTTTTTTTACATTTTTCAGTGCAATAAATAAAACACTTTTCGCCTATTTTTTGGCTAAAAAGTTACATCCTGGGGCTTTAACACTGTTATGTCTGATGCATGATTTTCCAACTCTTGTGAAGACTGGAACCTGTGGCTGCAGACTGCAGGAGCAGTGGCTCTGGGCTGTGGGGACTCTGAGGACTGAGTGACAGCGCACACTGAGAGCTGTCAGGAGCATTTGCAAGTC
>KN473347.1:8322-19850 GCA_000787095.1 Periophthalmodon schlosseri
CGGGGCGAGCCTGTGGCGGGGCTGGGGGCCGGGGAGCGTCGCGGGGGGCAGAAGGTCTTGTTGACGCTGGGTGAGACTGCGGTGCTCAGAGGGGACAGGGGAGGAGGGGGAGGGTACTGGCTGAGGTGCTCCAAAGCTTTCCTTCTCCTGAGGCTTGAACGGGCGGGGGTCTTGAACACTGGGGTAGGGGCGCTCCCGTTTTCCACACTGTGCTGCAATTTTACATACACGTTACATTAGCAATGTCCCGGTACAGTTTTTTTGTTCTGAGGCTGCTGTGTGTGGAGGAGTTTAACGGAGATAGACACATTAGGTGATGTTTTAGCCCTTGTTTCTAAAGGCAGTGTGTTTTTCACCATATTATTCATGTTTGAGGCCTGTAAAAAGAGAGAAGCCTGAAGCACATTGTCACTTAACAAGTTCTGATTTGTCCAAAGTTTGGTTTTCACTGTTAAAGGCTCCGACATCACAAAGGTAAAACAAATACTATCGAATCAAATACTACCCGTCATTAATCATGTCTTTAGCTGTTCTTTTGCTGTTAGCTCCAGCATTGGCAGAGGACACTCCTCCTTCACAGCGCTATCACAACACAATCAGCTTTTATCAGCACAATTGCTTTTATACATTTATGGAGAAATGTCACGTGGGAGCATGGATGACGTAGGCTTGTGGGCGGAGCATTGCACAGAATCTTACAGCTAACTGTAAGAAGGGTTTGAATAGATCCGGGAAGAGGTCATTAAAATACTCAAACATGCATGGATGACATCTAAAACCTCTTCAGGCATGTTTTTGATGAGGAACGTTATAAAATGGCAGAAAGCTATTTTGCATAATACTCCCTCTTTAATCAGTGTTTAGTAAATAGAAGGAAAACAATTAATAAATGCACTTTTACTCACACTTGTGATCTTGGTAGACTTTGGAGTTCTTAGTTGTTGTGCTGTGGTTCTTGTGGACCGTGGAGTTGAGGGATCAATAACTGACAAACTTTGGCCTTCAGGGGGCAGTATTTCAATCAGCTTCTGCTCAGCTTTCAGAAAGAAATCATCCTGGTCCTGTGGAAGGAGACATACAAGACTTTAAGCTGACCTGCTGTGCTCGTGTCTGCTCTATAGTTATAATCTATGACACCTGTGGATCATTATCGTTGCACAATTTAAATAGCAATATTCATCTAAAATTACTTAATAAAATAAACAAGTCTGCTGACTTCCGTGTTAGAAAACTGCGGTGCCAAATGAGACCTGACGTCGCTGTAAATGGCATCACAACAAAGAGCCGTGGAGCTGTCAGCTCCTCCGACAGCTGCACATCACACTAGCGAGTAGCGGATTTTTCTTAATTTGTATCAAAATTACTAGGCAACAGGGGACGGTGAAAACGGGAGTTGAACGGCAATATGTCGTCTTGAAAATAAGCGATTAACGATTGCTCAAACATGCACTAATCACTCAGTTAAACATGGTCACATGGTTAAAAGCGCTTAAAAATCCATTCTTCATTATAGATCTGCTTTAAAACATTATGATTTGCTTCAGCATTGACATGAAATTATGAAGTGTTATATTTTAAAGATATTTATTGTATTTTTTTTATTTTTTATCTTATTATAAATGAAAATATATAAAACAACAACAAACAAAAAAGTGTTTCATTTTGTGACAATTGTATCTTGTTCCCCTTGTAGCCTACCTGTAAAGCTTGTCTGAGGCGGCCCAGGCCCTGCTGCAGATGGAACTCCCGGGGGTTTGTGGAGAGCTCGGTCATGTCCCCGGCATATAACACAGGAGGGTTAGACGCACGCTGACCTCTGACCTGCAGGTTACCCAAGGACACCAGAACACGCGGCTCCACCACATCCTCCCAGCCACAGCGAGCCAGGCTGCCGCAAACACGTACCTTCACCACGTTCAGGTCCTCGTCTACCAGGTACATGACTGGAGAGGAGCCTGTGTGAGCACTCAGTTAGTACAGAGTCAAGACATTATATTAAAGGGCCCATATTACACTATTTTCTGATCTAGGTCATCTTACTTCCTTAACAAAAACATACCTGGAGTTGTGTTTTGTTTCAGTCACACAAATCCTGCATATTTAGGGAATATTCTGCAAATATGTATTCTTTTCTCAAACAGAAAACACTGTTCCACCTTGTGATGTCATGTGGTAATACAGGAAGTGCTCCACTGTGTTTTTAAACTCCATACACATTCACTAGAATCATTTGGATAAATTCAGACCTGGAATGACCAATCTCTACTAAACTGAAAGATAAAAGGAAGCTGTTAATTTATCGCTTAATGACATCACAAGGTGGAACAGATAATTTGGATATTTGGAGATTAGATTAGACAGACTAATAATCCAGGATTACTCAAAAGTGTGAATTAAACTAAACACAACTTCAGGTATGTTTTTGATGAGGTAACAACATTCTAACATGGCTAAAAGCTCTCAAGAGTCAATTTTTCATAACACAGGACCTTTATGAGCCTGTCGTTAGCTTGTACCTACCGTGCTGATCAGTGATACTGATGACACACCCTGTGAGGTCCACCTCTCCACATAGTGGTAGGAAGTCTGGGTTTTGAAGCTCTGCAAAACTGACTGAAGCTCGGGGCCGAAAATGTGCCAACAGCCAGTCAGACGAGGCCTGCACATACAGGGAAAAAGATGTAGCATCACAAACAGAAAAAAACCAAAAACATTCAGCACATTCTAGATATTCAGGGGGCCCAGGCTGTTGAGCATCCTCTGATGGTCCTTGGTGCTTATAGGACTGTATTTAATGCACGGCAAAGATATGCTTTGCGGTGCATTAGCCAGGGACCTTCCTCCAGAGGCTCCTAACACTTGTGCGTTGATGCATGTCCCACCTGTAGGCGTGTGAAGACAGTCTTTCTTGTAGCAGTGAGCTGCACAGTGGCCCTGCCTGCTCCTGTCCTCCCCTCAGAGGCTGTCAGGTTATAGGTGCGATATCGACAGCCTTCCTTCAGCAGAGCGTGGAGCTCTGAAGATGGACTCCAGATGCTCAGCTGGTAAACTGTAAGCACAGGCTCTGCTTTAGCACGTCATCACACTGATGTACCCACACACAGCCCAGTGTCCACACCACTAGGCCTGTCATGATGACAAACTCTGAAGTACGATATATGGCTACAGAGACATATTGCGATAAATGATATTGAAACTACTTAATGCAACTGACACAATAAAAGCAAGATAATCCCATTTAACCATTTTTCAGTAGACAATATCATTAAAAGACAAAGACAACTAGATAGCAGAATTAACCAATAATTATAGTTACTTTTTCAGCCCCCCGTATTACAACAAAAATAATATTGCAAAAAATAATATTTTGGGGCTCAATATTTATTGTTGATGTATGTTTCCAGCTTTCATATATTGAACGATAAGTCGATATAGTAATTGTTATGATAGGTCAACTCACCACTGCTGCTGCTCTGGTCCAGATAGTCCCTGATGCACAGTCTCCACACAGGGGACACGTCTCTGTGAGGACAGCTGCCCTCGCCGGCCTCTGCCTCCTCCACTGCTCTGCGCAGTCGCTCCTGCAGCTCAGTCTGCCTCTTCTCTAGCACAGAGCGCTTGTACTCACACAGAGTTTGTAGCTGCTCCGCGCTCAGGTAAGCCTGAGTCGCACAGTAAAGCCTGAGTCGCACAGTAAAGCCTGAGTCGCACAGTAAAGCCTGAGTCGCACAGTAAAGCCTGAGTCGCACAGTAAAGCCTGAGTCGCACAGTAAAGTTTGAGTCGCACAGTAAAGCCTGAGTCACAGTCATAGACTGTATAAATATATAAATGGACATGGACAGCGCTCTACATGATCCTGATGTTTTTATTTTGCTGTAATTCAAGATATGAACATTAATAACAGACAAGTCAGACGCCTTCTTTCCTCGAGGTCACTCTCGCGAGCATTAGCAACAGGTTTGATTGACAGCCTTGCTAAGGGCCCACTCCCCGCTAAACCAGCAGTGCGGGCGTGAAGGGGCGTTACCTTCAACAGCTTCGCTCCAGATCGGCTCTTTGGTTGCTATGATACTTGTGGTCGGAACTTGGCTCCAAATTGGCCCCTATAACTGCTCTAGCCTCGATGAGCTTCATTTGTGTGGAGTTGAACGCTATGGGTGACGTCACACTCACTTAGTCCACTTGTTTATACAGTCTATGGTCACAGTACATAGTAAAGCAAAGAGCAGGAGCACACATTTAATCAATCCTCATCTAAACTACTGTCACCTCCACATCAGCCAGTTCATCCCCCACAGCTTCATACAGCTCCTCTCCATCCAGAACACTGCCCAGATCCTCACGGCTCACTGTGCGTCTCCTCATCTTAGACTGGTGTCTTTCTGAAGAGAGGAAATAGTAAAAGAGTTAGTTACTTTATTGTGTAATAGATTTGATCCACCAGGGGTCCGGCCCGCAGCCAAATGCCTGGATTCAAACAGAAAATGAGTAATAATTAGTTTTTGGTCCCCATACCTCTGTCCTCTTTTTCAAACTGAGCTTTGATCTTTGTGTACATGGCCTCCAGATGTTTTTGCTTGTGGCTGTTGTAACGCCTGGCCTCTTTCTCTTCAGCACGGGACGAGCGGAATACCACCCCTCCATCGGGCGTTCTCTCCATCCACTAGAAGAAGCACACATGTGGTCAGTGCACAGAAGAGCAGTAGGGCTCAAACCATTCATCCAGTAAATACAGTTATTCAGTTGTTTTTTTTTGTTTTTTTTTTAATATTAGTTTTTTTTGCCTTGAGGATTTGTATTTTACACACATTTAATTATAATGCATGGTAAGAATCTTAAATCCCAGTTACCAGAAGCCTAGTTTCACACACCATTATCCCTGCAGGGAATGCGGGCGACACACTGAATTTCACAAAGGACTTAAGAGAAGTTGAGGATGTGGCTGCTGGTTATGAGCCTATTCATTTAAAACACACTGAAATCAAGACATTTTGTGAACACTAGGAATGTTTTAAACCACTTAAAGGCACTACACTCTTCAATCTTCACAGCAGTTTTTATTTCACATAGACAGACCTGATATTCGTGTTGTATTATTTTTTACTATATAAATAAAAATCTGGGTTATTAAAAATAGCTGACTTATAAAAATAAAGTATTGGGGTCTGTCTAAATACAGGACAATAAAAATAGACCAGCAATAACACCACTATGTATTATTACGACAATATAAATATAAAAATATAACCATCTTTTTTGAAATCCTTATATTTAAATTATACTCAAATATTAAATTAGTAAGCCTAGTCTATTGATCATCAAACTGGTGCGCATATATATAATTTCTTCTCCCAGTCCAGCCCTGAAGAGTGTGTGTGCAGTAAAGACATGTTGTCTTGTCTTGTTGTTGAAAATGCAATCAACTGCACTGCCCTAACAGAATGTTACTCAATAAATCAAAGTAAATAATCGATAGATTACTAGATGACTGAAATCATGGCTAGCTGCAGCCTGCGCTCACACACCTGGATGGGGTAGATCCTCAGTATGAGCATGTCCACACTGCCGACTGCTCCTCCTTTACTGAACAAGGAGCACAGGGGCAGCACAAAGGGCCGGGGGTCCTTGTAGAAGCCCAGTCTGGTGTCCCAGCGGACCCTCCTCGTGCTGTTGGCACAGATCTGACAAACAAAACACAGCGCACTTTAAGAGATGGAAACTAGCTGTGACCTCTATGCAAATGATGAGTATTCCATGGGGAGCTCTGTAAGTGAGTGAGTGTAGGCCTGCTGACCTTTAAGAAGAGTGAGTGTGGTGCCTCTAGAGGGGTGCAGGCCTCTTCAGAGCCCAAGAGCTGGGCCCCATGCACCATGAGCTTCACCCCCTCTTTGATACAGCCCCTGTGCAGCATGGAGGTCAGTGGAGTGTCCAGTTGGGCTTTGATGGAGTACCAGCCGTCTGTGAGCCACACAATGGCACAGGAGCCCTCAGGCTTGACACAAGCCTCCTGAGCAGGTCCGGGGCTGGTGTGACCATTGGAGAAGACCCCACACATACACAACACCATGGTTTTAGCTGAGGTGTCATCCCTCTCCATGATTTTCCTCAGAGAAGAACGACGGCTATGGTCCACTTCTACATCATATCTGACAGAAGACAAAGGTGAAAGGTTCAGAGCTTTTAAACATGTTATCTTCTTATTTACCCTCTCGCAGTTGTATTTGGAGTAATTTGTCCATGTTTGAGCAATATTTAATCTCTTAATTTCAAGACACCACATTGCCAATCAACCCCCATTTTCACCACCACCAGTACACGCCCACTGTGATGCACTTACTTCAGTTTTGTTTTCTTAATCGTTTATACACGTAGGATTCGGGAACGCCGTGTATTCATTTTGGTACAAATGAAAAAAAAATCTGCTACATGTTAGCGTGATGTGAAGCTATCCACTGGAGGTGCTGACAACTTCACGACTCTTTATTGTGATGACATTTATGGCGTCGTCGGCTCCCACTGGGCACTGCAGTTTTCTAACGCAGAAGGCAGCAGACTTGTTTCTTTTAAGTCGTTTGAGATTAATATTGCAATTTAAAATGTGCAAATTATAACAATGATCCACGGGTGTCATAGATTATAACGATATAGCAGGCACAAGCACAACAGCTCTGCTTTAAAGTGCATGTCATCAGCTCACTGCAGACTTCCCAAAGAGAGGCAGATGTATCCACATACCTGTACTTAAGCTGCAGAAGAACCTGCTGCGGTGTGAAGCAGACACTGCCCATATACAAAGGGAAGGCCCTCTCTGTGGAGGCCAGCTTCCACACGATCCATCTGTAATGGTTGTACACCCACTGTGGACTGATCAGCTTGGGGTCCACACCAGGAGTGTCACACAGGGCTCTAGGGAGAGAACTCTGCATTAACTGAAATACCACAGACGCCACTTTATCTACTAATACTTTGCAGTGACATCACACTGGGGGTGTTCTACATGTATCTCTATGGTGGAATGTTCAGCAGTTACCATGGTGACAATGGACACATTAGCAAACACTGTCAAAAAAGATGTAAAAGCCTGAAAACTCAAAAAAAAAAATACAAAGTGAATTTAAACAACACATTTTCAGGAGCTTGTGAACAATATGAGCGTTCATGGTCCTGTTTAGATGTTTGATTTTTAACAAAAAGGTGAGAGAGATTAAGTGAACAAAGTGTTGGCTGATGCTAGCTAGCTTGTTACTGTAATGTTATTTGAGAGGGACTTTTTAACAGCACAAATCATCTCACCAAGTACTTCCAACTAAGTCACTTCTTTTTGGTCAGATTGTGTTAAAACAAAGATCAGATTAAAGTCTAACTTGAGTAACAGCTGTGCATACAGTTAGCAAAACACCCCAGCGAATGTGGATGACATCAGCTGCAAAGTATGAATTGTGTTAATGCATACTTATAAAACTCCTCTTTGCCCACAGTCCCATCTCTTCGGGGAACAAGCCATCCTCCATCTGCCAGCTGCACTGCTCCCGATTCCAAAAAGGATTGGGGCTTGTGGAACTTCAATAAGTTGAAGCAAAATAATTCAGCTTTCTGACTGGTAATGTGGCACACCTGCTGATCAACTCCAAACTGGTACAACTGTAACAGGATAAACAAAGGTCAAGTGTTGTCATGATACTAACATTTTTATTTCGATACTAAATAGACCGATTCCGATAACACGATAATAAAAAAATGTGATTTTCAACATTAAATGGTAGTACTTTCTTTTCTATTCCCATGTGGCCTTATATCTGTGTAATCCCTCAGTCGTCCAGGTAGGTTCCATAGTGGTCCATGGGCGTGTATGTGTCTTATACTTGTTCTGATCCAGCTCAAGATCATTCTAAAGATGCTCAGGAAAGGTTCATTACTGCCCTGTAAATGTAACTTTTTAGTATCGATACCTCAAATGAGTATCTAGTTTTGATACTACCAAGTTATGTTGTCACCTCATCTACGTCTTCAATCCTACAACTTCTTGTCCATTTGACAGATTTAACTTTGGCTTTTACTGTGGATCAGACCTGGACGACTGAGGGATTACACAGACATACCTGGAGTTGTATTTTTTGTTGTTTTGTTCTAGGATCCTGTCACTAATAGGATCAGGTTAAACATTTGTGGATATATATTTAGGATATTTTCAACAGAAAGTACAGCATTATCAATAGGGAAAAAACAGCTCTTGCTCCCCACCTGGGACTGGGAGAAAGACATCATCACATCACATGTTTTAATATTATTAATTTTATGAACATAAACAAACTTTTATTCAGTGACATTTAATAGAATAATTTTATAATTACTTCCTCCAGTCCAAACTACATGATTTTAAAGACCGAATAGGTTCTAGTGTCTTGATACACAATTCCAATTTCAGTATCACAATGACAAAAAAATATCTGAAAACAGAATGTTCCAACAAAAAATAATTGTGCTTTCTTTAAAGAGGGGGTATTTTACTTCTAGCTTTTGTTTTTAAAATGCCGAAAACAATGTATTTAACATGTTTTATAAGTTTCACTTTTCTTTTTGACACTCCCCCTTCAGAGCACGATCACAACAGAGTCAGTTCAGAGTATTATGCATTTGCAGTTTTTGGATTTTTTGCCTTTGTACCATGCTATAACCTTGCTCCCTCATCAAAAACAGTGGTTTTAGATCTCACCCATGCATGTTTCAATAATTTCGTGATCTCTCCCTAGCCCTATACAAACCCTCCTTACAGTTCGCTTCTGTACAAGGCTCCGCCCACAAGCCTACATCACCCATGCTCCCACACAACAATTCTTCATAAATATACAAAACTGTACAACTTCACAAACCTGATGCGATGTGCAATAGTTTCATTGGCGGGATGCACACTGTGTTGTGATAGAGCTCTGAAGGGGGAGTGACTTGGAGCAAAGGGCGGGGGGACTCAGAGCATCAAGTGAAACTATATAAAAATATGTTGTTTTCATTTATAGCATTTTCAAGACAATAAAAAGGTAACACAGTGATCTAAATATGTTATGTGTTAGCAGTTAATACCCCACAGAAGTAAAATACTAATAATTAGAAAAAACTCTAATACTAATTCTGATAGAAGATCAATTCTAAAACTAAAAATACATTTACTTATTAATTTATTTCTCAAATTTGTACTGTACTTTTTCAATAAAAATACTACAAATTATATTCTAATGAGTATCTAGATTTGATACTAGTTTTAGAAGGATTAGTAAGATTAATATTATCTCGGTTTCAATTATTTTGGCATCCCTAACTCGCTATAGACCTCTCCATAAAATGTCCTATATTACGCAAAATTGACTCTTGTGAGCTTTAAGACATGTTATAATGTTGTTACCTCCTCAAAAACATACCTGGAGTTGTGTTTTGTTATATTCACACATGTTTAAGTAACCCTTTATTATTAGTCTGTCTGCATCTCCAAAGCTCAAAATGCTCTGTTCCACCTTGTGATGTCATGTAGTGATAGTTTTCAAGTTAACAGCTCCTTTTACCTTTTGTTCATTAGAGTTTGGCAATTCCAGGGCTGAAAGAATCTAAATGATTCTAGTGAATCTGTACGGAGTTTAAAAACACAGTGGAGCACCTCCTGTATTGCCACATGACATCACAAGGTGGAACAGAGTGTTTTCAGTTTGAGAAAAGGGTTTGTGTGTTAAACATGTGTGAATAAAACAAAACACAGCTCCAGGTATGTTTGTGATGAGGAAACAACATTATAACATAGATCAGAAAATAGAGCAATATGGGCCCTTAAGTTTATCATTTATGATTTGAAATGATTGGATCTCGAATTGATAAGACACTGTATTAAGTGCCCAGCCCTGAAAGTTGTGTACCTGCTTGTGGCTGTACTTGTGTGGGCTCTCTCCGTTCACCACAGCCCTGAGGGAGAGCCTCTCTACTGGGGAGGACTTTGTGAGGAACAAGCTTCCTGGAAGAACTTTAATTGTCTGCCTCCTCTTCTTCCTGATCCTCATGTCCTGCAAATCCCGAGCCAGATCACCAATGCTCCCCAGAGTCTCTGCAAACACACAATTTAACCAAAATGTCTACAGGTTTTAGAAAGACCATGTGGTTCTGTTAGGGATGGGCGATATATCTGTACCATATAGGGTGTACCCTATGTACCATATAGATTCTTCATGCTGATATTTGATACAGAGATTTTTTGAGCTGGCCCATTCTCTGTGTGCCCTTTTTGAACAGATTAATTAGTCAAATTGTAAATAGAAAAGCATTATATGGCTGTAGGTTTACACAAGCATGTAACAAATTATTTTAAATCACACTAAAATACATTTTGTTATTATTTTTACAAAAGTAAAACGTTTATTTGTGATTGTTACTTTACCTTAAAATAAAACTGTGGGCCTCGCTATGGTTTTTTAAAGCTAAATTTCGGTAGCGGCAAATGTCAGTTATCGGCCACAGCAGCAGGACAAATATTGGCTCTCAGTAGAAGCTCAAAAAATCCATATCGGCCCATCGCTAGTTTCTGTTGTACCACAGGAGATGTGCATGTCAACACAACGTGTTTGTAATAATCTCTCTAATCCTTTGTTTCTTGGTCCTTTATTGCACTTTTAGGCCTATTAAATTTAAAGTGGGGCTAAACACCTGAACCCCGCCCACAACCATATTTTAAATAAAGCAGCTACACTGCTTTGTACTGTCCATAGTTGAAGAATGCGATTTACCATGACTAGGAGCCTCCGCTGTGTCCTCGATGTCCTGCTCCATCTCTGGATTGGGAATGATCGGACTGAGTTCCTCTTTCTCAACAGATTTAACAGCTTCATGTTCTGGAGCGCATACTTGGCCAAGATCTGGAACTACTCCATGTTTGCTGGTGCTGTCGTTCCGTGGGTTTGGTCTTGGGGCGGGTGGTATAAATGTGTGCGTGGTAGAAGACTCTTTGTCACAACTGCTGTCTTTGTTTAATGTGACGTTTCCATGGATGTCGGATTTGTGCTTTTTAAATGGAGGGACAAACGTGCATGGTTTTTCCTTTTCTTTTTGCGTGTCGTCTCTAGGTCTCTTGGTTTTGGTGTTTAAGAAAGGAGGTACAAACGCTGCTCCTCTCTTGGCTGTTGTAGGGGGCACCGGATTTGGGTTCACCTCCTCCTTTATGCATCTGGACAAGACAACAGGCAAAATTCAATCCAAGAAAGTCTCTCACTTAAAGGGCCCATATTACGCTATCTATGTTATAATGTTTCCTCGTCACAAACAGACCTGGAGTTGTTTTGTTACATTCACACACGTTTAACACACAAACCCTGCAAATTTAGCTTTTCTTCTCTCAAACAGAAAACACTCTGTTCCACCCTGTGATGTCATGTGGTAATACAGGAAGTGCTCCAATGTGTTTTCAAATTCTAGAAAGTGAATGCAAACTATTGATACTTTGCAGTGACATTATGCTGGGGGTGTTCTGCAGAGATGTGTATGGCGAAAGGTTCAG
>KN473347.1:19866-34588 GCA_000787095.1 Periophthalmodon schlosseri
TAACACTGCCAAAAAAAAAAAAAAAAGGTTTTAGATCATCTGAAAACTCAAGAAAAAATACAAAATGGACTTCAACAGCACATTTTCAGGAGCCTATGATCAATACGATCATGGTCCTGTTTAGTGACCTCAAAAACTGTCGGCTAATGCTTGTGACTGTAATTTGTTTAACAGCACAAATCAGCTCTCCTGTTGTTCCATCCAAGCCAGTTCTTTCTGATTCAGATTGTCTTAAGTTAGATTTTATCTGAGCTTTATTTTGAGTAACAGAGCTTCAGACAGAGCAGAGCCTCTAGTTAGCATCACACTCCCAGAGAATGTTGATGACATCAGCTGCAAAGTATCAATGTCATGGGTTTCTAGTAGATACCACTTACCCGTGCGGCCTTGGGGTGTTTGGATGCCGTGACACGTGGTATTGAAAAACTCTTCTGTCTTTCAACAAACCTGTGCACAGACCTCTGTAAGTACTATGCCAAGTGTAGATTTGCACTTACTGTTGTGATTTTATTGTTTTTTAATTGAAAGATGTCCTGAGAGGCACCATTAAATAAAATTCATTATTATTATAAAAAACATGTCTATTTACCACCAAGACAGCTCCAAGTAGGATTAGGGACGGGCTTTTTAGGCATATTACAAACTCTATCTGGCTCCTCAGGAGAAGGCCTTTTCGGCACAGGCTCACCTGTAAACACAAACACATCCCACTGAGGCATGGACTGGATACACAGAATACTTCAAATATTAAAGGGCATATGACAGGTCAGACTAATTTCACTAAAATATAGTTAATATTTTTTCAACATTGTAGCAACTTGTTACACAGCAGGACCTTTATGAACATTTCTAGAGTGAGTAACTTGTGTGTTAGTTATTAAAGCAACCATCTTTAAGTTTGTTTTTTATTCACCAGTAGATGGCAGAAACCTGTGCTCTGGTCTTCTTCTGTCAGGCCAAAGCTGGCACACTATCAGAAGCATCTAGTGGTGATATGTGAGAATACAACAGGAGCAGGTTGACCAGCCTAATTACAGATGATGGCTTTAATAAATGCCCTTGCATAATACTGGGAATAAAAGTTTGGACATGCTTTTTCATTTAATGTCTTTTTCTAATTTCATGACTGTTTACATCATAAGTTCTGGCTGCAGGTCTCAAAACGATTAATGAACATGTGTGGAATGTAGTTAACAAAGAGTGTGAAATAACTGAAAACATGTTTTAGGTTTTAGATTCTTCATTGCACACTCCTGAAATTCCACTAATGAATCCTCACATCACAGCTGTGAAGTGAAAACTATTTCAAGAGGGTTAGGGTCATCATGAAGCTCACTGAGAGGAGGCAAACGGTTTGGGTTTTCTGTAAACTGGACATGTGCCTATGATGTAATGGCACATTTGTTAGATTTATTAGAAAACCATGAAAACCTGCCATGTGCACACCTGTTTATACATAGTAAATGGACACATACCAGTCCCGCCTTCCCTCTTCTCTGTGTGGTTCTGCTGTTGTTCTGATGAGCGGGTCAAAGTTGAGGTGTGTTCCAAACTGTCGACTGTCAGACTGTGCGCGGCCCGGACCTCGTCTTCCAACAAGGCCCTGGTGCAGTCCAAGGCCTCCTGTGCCAAGAACTGCTGCTGCGTGGAGGTACAGCCGCCAAGCTGAACCATATCCAAGTTCACGAGCACTGGAGGAGCATTTAGTCCTTTGTAGTGAGAATGTGTTTCTTTTTGGGAGGTTACATCCATCTTAACTGGTGAGTTGAGGTTTGAGGTTAAATTATCCAACTTTTTGTTTGCAGTATTGGTATATTTAGATTGCACAGACTCAGGCTGGAATCTGGATGCATTCATTTCCTCTGTCATGATTTCATCATCATTCAGTTCAATTTCATTTGACAACATCTTCATAGCGTTCTTCAGGGCTTCTTCTGACAGTCTTAGCTTCTTTCCACTCGCTGTAGTAAAGCCGCTTCCACGGTTTTCTTCAATGTTGGAAGCTGGTGTGGTGTCCAATCCGTTCATTGAATGTTCAAGAGGTAAGAGTGCTCCCTCCTTGTCGTTTTTAGTTTCTACATTGCTGCCCATTGCTGTGGAAAAACCCATTTCTGATGATGTGAGTCGAAGTGATGAACTTTTGTTTTCATAGTTGCTTTTTGTGAATTGTGGTTTAATGCCCTTATTGCTCGTTGAAGCTTTTCTTAGAGCGTTGTCCTGCAACCCATTCCCCAACTCTGTTCCTTCCGACAACAATCCCTTTGCCCTGTTTAGTGCTTCTTCTGAGACTCTTACCTTTTTTCCACTGGCTGTTGTAAATCCATTTTTATTAGCACAATATTCCTTAGACTCCATGTTTGGAAATGAGGTTTCACTTGAACAGTAAGTTGAAAGTTGAGAGTGTGGACTTGAATTTTTGTAAGAAAGAGATTCAGATTTTTCAGCAGTGGATGTCTTGGTTATTTTTGAAGTCTCTTTGGTATCTGATGTAGAACCAATATCGTCAAACAGAGCTTTTGCCTTCAGCATGGCCTCCGCAGACACAGACAGCATTTTACCACTGGCAGCGAGAAAGCCACTAGTGGGAGGAACCGACCCATTCCCTCTCATTACTGGAGGTTTACTTTGACCATCCTCACATTCATTCCACAGACGTTTGGTTCTCATGAGGGCCTCAGATGAGACGTTGACCGTTGCTCCAGCCGCTGTCTGAAACGCACAGCTCTGTGATACTGAAGACGCTCGGTGGGGTGTTTGTATTAAAGCTTGAGGCTCATACTGACTGTCTGTTTTGGGTGCGTTCCTTTTATTTCCACTGCTGACACAATTCCCATCTAATGACGCATTTTTTTCATTCACATCTCTAGTTAACTCATTTGGGTGATCTACACAGTCAAAATCTTTCCAGAGGTGCTTCACTTTTTCAACGTGTTTTTTGGACACTTGAACCTGTGCGCCCCGAGCTGTTCTGAAGCAACACTGTAAAGTCTCAACATTTGTTACGCCATTTTCTCCTAGTTTGTCATTCTCATTTGAAACCTGAGATGTTAATTTGAAGGTGTCATTTGTCGAAAATCCACTTATTTTTGTTAAAACGTGACTGTCCCTTGGGTCTCCTTTGAGTTGACCGCATTTGACGGTAGGTTGTTCAGTGGTCTTAGGTCCTGGGCAAATCTCGCCTGATTCTTGAGAATGTTTTGGACAATCACTGCTTGATGTGGCATTCACTGTGCCATTTCCCACGTTGTTGCAGAAACCTTCATTGGTGTCATCAGAAGGGCACTTAGCCTGAGCTGTTACAACCAATGGCGTCCTACAGGCTGCTCCAAAATGAGTCTTTTGTGCATTCAGAAGAACTTTAGAATGGTCCGGTTTGACACCGTTTTCCACTTCACACATTTTTGCTATTTTAACAGCCAATGCAGAGTGTTTGTCACCCTGGGATTCACTAAGATGAGTTGGTACAGAAGAATTCATCTCATTTCTGTCCAGTGGCTTTGCGTTTCTAAAACAGGCTTTCCCAAAAGTTGACACACCATCGATATTATGAACTAAATCTTGGAAAAACTCTTTGGATTTTTGCAAGTTTTGGTCCGACACAGTAATTCCTTTCCCACTGGCCATCTTAAATCCTTGAGTAAATGAGCTGTTAACATTTCTTCCTTCAAAATGACTTGAATTATGGCCTTTCATTTTCAAAGCAGTTTCTGATGCCTCATCAAACATTGGACACTTCTCAGCTTTGTTGGACTGATTCAAGATCGCGATTTTTGCAGGTGAGCAGGAGCGGAGTACTTCAGATTTTAATGTCGGACAGGCCTTGACAGGCTGATTGATGTTTTGGACTGTGGTCTCTGTAAAGTCAAACTGGCTGTCTGATTGTTCTAGGAATTCACAGAGTTCCTTTACCTCTGCTTTTTGTGAAACTGTAAGACTGCAATCATTATTTGAAACACTATTTTTATCATCACTTGCTTCAAACTCATCTGGTAGTGTGCATCGGCCATTTTGCATCTCCTCTATATTATTAAAAAGGTTCTTGACTTTAGAAAGGCTTGCCAGTGAAATTTTTATGTTTTTATTAGAAGCCGTTCTGAAACTTACAGAATCTGAAATATTCTTGCTTTCTTTTTCTCTTGTGGTTTTATTTCCCAAATCCGAAACTGGAATGGTTGCAGATGAAAAGCCACCATCATTGACGTTGCTTGATTTCAAAGTCAATGCAGGGTCTTGACCACTGATGTTCTCACTATGTTGGGTAATGCCCTGCCTCCCTCTCTGCTTAGTTCGCTTCAAGGCAGTCAGGCAAACGGATGGGGAAAAGTTCTGAGACTGAACTTCAGACAAACTTATAGGAGACCACTGGGAGAGAGCAGGGCTTTCAGCTAGAGGCTTACTGGACCTGTCCTCTGAGGCCTCCACTGCGTCACAGCTGTTTTCGTTTGCATGAGTGATGAGCCTCCTATGAATCCTCTCATTTCTCACTTTTCTAAATATAGAGCTATGATTTTTTGTGTGGATGGCATTTTCAGTTCCAAGGAGAGGACTGTCTACATTGTTGCAGGTGGCGGTTGGTGCCATTTTACTGTTCAAAGAAGTTACTTCAGCATCTGTAAATGAAGAGACAATGGTTAGAACAAGTTGACCTTCTGAACTTATCGTGTGAAGACAGTTTAAAAGGCCTGACATTATGTAAAATGGATTTAAGGATTATAACTGGTTTAAAGCTCAGTTACTATTTCTTTTTTGTGCATGTTTGTGCAGCTCTTAAGGTCAAGGTGAGACCACTGTGCACTGCCTGCATCCAGTTATAAAGTGTTTTTGTGTATAAAGTGTGTCTATGAACAAGAAAGTAGCGCTGTTGCTTGTTGGTCGTTAGCTTGTTGCTAGCACTGTGATGGCAAAACTCTGCTCTGGCTTCTGAAAGTTGAGAAAAGTGCTTGTAATCTTATTACAGTGAATAACTAGGATGCTAGGAATGCGTTTGTAAAGTGAGTTATAACTGAAATGCTACAAACTGTTTAAACTGAACTAGTTTTGTTTTTCACTTTTTAAGACAGTAAACATCAGGTACTGCACCTTTAAGCAGAAATCCCTCATGTTTTTTGTCCTCTGTGTTTTGTTTTTTCAATTTCTTTTCCAATCCTTATTTGCTTGTAAACAGCTTTGTTTTACAAATCATGCATGTTCCTGATTGGCTAATCCACCTGTCAATCACATCCATCTGAACACTGGGAAATAACAAAATTGTGTAGTCTGGACACCGGTTTAACTATTGGAGAAGAATGTATTCTTGGCTGGCCAAGTCCAGACATCTTCACCAAACTTATTCTGATCATTTCAGTGCTTAAATTACATCCATTATTCATAAGTATAGCATTATCAGACTTTTAGCAGGCGAATGAGCAAGGCCAAAGGTACTGCCTTTCCACATTATAGATGATGTAATAAAGAAAATTGCAAAATACATAGCTTTTTTTTGTGTTTTTTTTTTTTTAGTAAAAAAAAGAACACATCACAGGTGCACTGGCCTTCTGAGACGACAGCCGACTCTAGGATAGACCCAGCCGCAGACACACTTTGGTTACACTGAAAGAGCTTGCGAGCAAACTGAAAGAGAAGGAAACACAATAGACTTAATTTATATACTGAGATAGGTTAGTAAAGATGATAGAAACTTTATCATTTGTGATGTAATGATGGAAAATATAGCCCCATCTGATGGTGAGAATTGGTTGGTGAGAAAAAAAACATTAGTAAAAGTCTTAAAACTATTCAGGAGAGGGATCTCAATTGTACATTTGATGATGACACATGAAACTCAATTCCTAGGTTTATTTTTTTTTCCAGAGAAGCCTGTGGTAAATGTATTCAATACAAAATTCTCAATAGGTAGTTTTACCCTATCAAGGCTCCGTAAAATGGATATTGGCACTTATATAGACAAAATGATTGGACAACATGCATGGCTGGTTGCCATGCAACCTTTCTAAATCACCCACGCCGCGTCCACTTGAAGACAAAGGACACTTGGTATTTCTAAACACGCTTTTCAAGTGCCACGTACTGGAGTGGTGACCTGTGGGACACTGATTTGGGCATAGTGGAAAGAACCCCGCACGCCAACTATGAAAATGTGAAAAGCAGAAGGCAGAGAATAGTGCGTGTTAGCCGAGGTGGTAGCCAAAACTGTACTTAAGAGTAACATTACTTCAAAATAATATTACTCAAGTAGATGTACAAAGCAGTGGTCCAAGAAATTACTCAAGTAAAAAAAAAAAAAAAAGTAACCGTTTGGACGTATCATATGATTCATAATTTGAAGTTAATGTAATTTGCAGGTCAAAACATTAAATAATCCACAAAATGCAATATTTTCAAAGGATCTACAAAAAATTTTAAAACTAAATCATATCTTAAGGAAAGGTGCAAGAAACACAAATGTTCAAATCATTTAATATTGTCAACATAAAGCTTTTGTCACGTGTAAATTTACAACAAAAGGTTTTACCGGTACTCAAAAAAATATTTCTCAAGTTGGAGTAAAAGTATGCTGCTAGAAACGTACTCTGAAAAGTACAATTTCTTTAAAAAGTTACTCAAATAAATGTAACCGATGTATGTACCCACTCTGCGTGTTTACTGGCAAGGTTGAGTGCTGGGGAGGGGGCAGTGGTCGAGCAGTGGCGTAGTTGTTTTGCGTTTAAGCCCCTGTGCTTTTAAGCTGTGTGTCATTACAGTCTTTACTGTTTTGGTTTTTATTTAGTATTTTATTTTAAGTTAAAGTAAATAAACATTTAAATTAGAAAACAAACAAGAAAATATGTTTTGCAATTTGAGTTTGGGGTTCATGTAATGATGCCCACACTGAAAAATAAAAATGTGTATTAACAAAACTGGCCCTATCTGCATATTCTTAACAAGTTACTTATCAGTTATAATTAATAAGTAGGTTAAGGTTAAGGTACACTTTATTGTCCCTGTACGGAAATTTGTCTTCTGCATTTGACCCATCCTTCAATGGTGCTGGGGCTTGGCTTGGCATCTTGTTGCTTGGCTTGGTCAGGATTAACGTAGCTGGAGGACCTGACCCACTGTGCATGTTTTGAGTTGGCTGTTCATCTATAAATCATAATTTTAACTCCACATTTAATATATATAGTTTTCAGAAATGAAGTAATAGTAATCTAATGATAAAACATGTTGGAGTATTAATAGTTGTACACATAAAACAGATTTGGGTCCCAGCTCCAAAATTGACTAATTAATGAAACATTATACTTACCATACTCGTGTCCCCAGAAAGGGTTACAGTACTTTCACTCTGTCTTCTGGCTTCAAACAGAAACACACTGGCTTTACTCAACAGTTCACGTCTCATTAAATATAACGTGATATAAAACATACTTAAAATCCATGTAGAGGGCACGGGCGGGGGAGTGTTTAAAGAACTGCTCCAGGATATATCCCCCATTTGAGCACCAAGCCTTTCAGAGATGTCTCGGGCATAGTTGCTCTGTATGGTTCAAAAACACATAGAGTCTAACATACAATATTACTCTAAACTGAGTACCAAAAGTGAAATAGACTTACCTTGGATTGGACTGGGCTGCAGGGTTGGTCTCCATATAAGAAAGGGAAGTAACAAATTATTTCTGTTTCAGACACTATAAGCACACAGAGCGAAGGCTGTATAATAAAACACATGGCAAGGAGGTGTGCATTAGGGCTGTAGGCCTTAAGTCCTTTAGTCAGTCGATGGTGTCTTAGTCAATTTGTCATTTTATTTAGATTTTAAAAAATGTATAATGGGACTACAACAGAAGTTAGCAAATATTCAGCTAACTCTCTGACTCATGTTTTGGCATTTATAGGTTAAAAAGGACAGATTAAACTCATGAGTCACAAATTTAGGCCCAATCCTAATTCTACCGCCTAACCCTTTGCCCTTCTTCTTCTGCCCTTCCCCTTCTTATTGCACATTCACAAGAGCCAAAGGGGTATCCCAATTCTCTTAAGAAGCGAGGGATAGGGCTACGGCGAAGGGCTGTAAGTTCAGATGCACACTTCAAACCGAGGGGTAGGAGGAGTTTGAAGAAGCAAGGAAATGCGCTGGCAGAATAAGCTCAAATGTCATCAATAATAACTTTAATGACATTTATAACGGTCATGGCATTGTTCTATATTGTTTTTGTTCACTTTGTACCACTGTAATCTGCTCAAAGCGGAACAGTTGTATGTTTTGCATTATCGTGTATCCAGTTGCTGATTCTCAGGTCATAGCACCACCTCACTGGGACCCCTCTCGCCGCTGTGGGGCCACTGTGAGTGGGACGAGAGCCCCGGAGCAGGAACACAGCCCCTCTCTCCCGGTTGTTGAGCAGCAAAGAGCGAGGAGAGCAGCGATCTGAGCAAGAAGGCTTCACGGGGGGACAGCCTCTCTTTCCCCGCTGTGGGGTCGTATTGACCGTGGACAGCAGCGGTCTGACACAGATGCACGCACAGAGGAGCAGAGACAGATATAGAAATATACGATACGGATGATAACGGTTCACTGCGCAGTCTTTTGTCTGGTCATTTAGCTCATTTAACTAAATTAAAAAAAGCTTATAAACAACAGCCCAGCCATCAGTCTGTCCAAGTTCACAAGCATCATTACTAATAAATGCAGCAGCCTAATCATTAGTGTCATTCAGCTTCAATATGTCATTGCTGGATTATAACATCTCATAGTCCAAATTATTATTAATAGCCTAAATAATTTAACCTAAATAGTCCCTGTAATAAACCCTATAGGCCTATATAATATAATAATGTAGTCTGGTATCATCATGAATTATAATGTATTATATAATATTAGGCTATATATTATTATGTTATCATATAATTATATTTTGACATTGACATTGAAATGACATTCATAAACAACAGCATACATCTCTTGACTTGGTGTAATTGAAAAATAAGCAGACAAAATGAGGGTTGTCCACTTTCCAAGTGCTGTGTTTTCAGCCCTTCACCTTGGCCCTCATTTTGAAGGGGTCGGGGAAGGGCTGAAGAGAATTGGGATTGGGCTTTAATCCGTTTTTCCTTATACATTGTTTTGTAGTGCTTTTTCTGCATGAAATAGTATTTTTTGCATGAACTTCCCTGCAGGTTCAGTCTTGTGAGTGCAGTTTGGGTCAGATACGTGATCTTTTTGAGAGCTTTTGCCACGCCCCCTTTTTAGTCATCGATTGGTGTGTTTAGTCAACCAAGAATTTCTTTAGTCAACTACAGGCCTAATGAGCAGTGATGAGAGAGACAGATGAAGAGATACAATTTGACAGATAATACAACATGTTGGGTAAAGGATAAACTTGTAATTGGTGAACAGGTGTTTTCTGAAAGATGCTGTGCGTAAGTACATTTTCCTGGTAGATGTTCTGCTAACTGCTTGTCTCCATGGAAATGTTACTACTTTGGATTAGAAAGTTCCACAATATGGCATTAAACTAATCTATCTCCATGGAGACAAGCTGGTGATGCCATCAGGCCAAGTTACAGGTAAGATCTGTGAAGAGGTGAGCGCACAGTAAGAGTGCATATTTTTCAAGGCATTTTTAGCAGGAAAACATCTGTAACTGAATAAATGTAAGATAGATACATTTAATGCCATACTGTGGAACATTCTCAGCAAAGCTTTAGAAAAAATCAGGAAAAGTTAGATCCTCTACACTTAGCCATACCCATATTTGAAAGATTAACAAATACGTTTGTTCAGTTTCAAATGCAATGAGTTGTTTGCTACATTTTGATATATTGTATTTTCCGGACTATAAGTCGCACTTTTTTTCATAGTTTGGCCGGGGGTGCGACTTATACTCAGATGCGATTTATATGTGAAATATATGGTTTTTTTCTTCATTATTATGCATTTTTTGGCTGGTGTGACTTATACTCCGGAAAATACGGTAGCTTAATATAAACAATTTGTGTTCAAATTCTGCATATCTTACAATATTATCAATACCTTGATATATTGAAACCTGTGCTCAGGGTAAGCCTGTGTAATTAATCCAACTTTAATTGATATTAATCAAGATCGATATTAGTCTAAACAGAAATCCTGTGTCAGTAAAAGCATGTGGTTTGGAGCACAGTTCAGAATTTGCATGAATAAATTAGAATATCTCCAATATTAAAATGACATTAATTAAAAGTTTGCATTTTTATCTTCAATACATTTTAATTTGTTTTGAGATAAATGAATCGAAAATTGTGACCATTCAATATGTATAAAAACAAAATAGGCAAATTAGCACTGTGATAATACTGTATCATATGAATAGCAAAATATTTTTATCTTACCTGTGCTGTTGGGACTGAGGAGATGTGCAAATAAATCAAATGATGATGACCTAAAGAAAAACAACAAATTAAAAACATAAGCAGCATAAAGGGTTGGGGGCTACGGTGCCTCTCTTTGGTTGATCTCGATGATAAGGCAAGCGCATTTTAATGGACAGGCCTACAGCCAATCATGTGGCAGTAAGAGTGGGTGGTGCTGAAGAGGAGTCACACTTTCTTGTTTAGTTGAAAGCTTTGAGCCAGGGCCACAGCGCATCTCTTTCTGTCTCCTCACATGTCTTTTTAATTAAGTATTTAATTAAATATTTAAATAAATCACTTATATTTGGCCCGAGCCAGTAACGAAGGGACAATGTTCTTCATCGGTTTCTTCATTGGGAGAATGCCTAACCAAACTGACTTGCCAGTGCCATCTAGAACAGGACAGTGTGGACCAAGTTTGAGCTTATTTGAGTAAAAACCCTGGGACTAGTTTGTTAAAAATATTAGGCAAGTGAGATACGATTTGAAATTTCAATAAAATATGTCCAATTTCCTGTTTTTTCGGAAGGCGGAACTGCAAATTTTTGCATGTCAAAATTCACTTTATGGTCCACTTCCAGGGGGCACTATCAGCCATTTTATTTTTGTAATGTCCAACTGACCCTCTGAAACAGGATTTTTTTTTTTAATTTCTTCAGTGGGCCTGGGGATACAATAGAAGACTTACCAGCACTGCACAAAAGCATGACAAACCATATGAAGTAGAGCATTGGTCTGATTGACATTGTGAATCAAGGGTCATGTACTGTCATTTTGTGGCAAGTTTCTTTTTATAGTTTTTATATTGTCATTATTTTCACCTTAAAAAATAAATTAAAAACCTGATGATTACTAATGCTCCATGTCTTAAGATGGTGCTGACCAAGTTCCCTGGGACCATTTTGTTAAAATATTTGGCGAATGACGTTTACTCTGGAATCCAACATGGCTAACATCCTGTTTAGCAAAGGGCAGAGCTCCAGGTATGTTTTTGATGAAGAAATAACATTAAAACATAGATCAGAAAATACTGTAATATGGGCCCTTTAAATGTAAATACTCACCTCTCCAGAGGCGGACTTCTACTTTTCCAGGGTGTTTCTGCTAAAGCAAAAATATATAAATGTCATTAAAACAGTAGGGCTGAAACACAATATGAATGGTCATAATGGTGAATATTCATCATATTTTGAATGTTCAAAGCTTTCCATCTAAATAGAGACAAACAGGTGGCATCATTAGACAGAAATGCATAATTCTCTATCCAACTTATTCTGCCCCTCCCACTTTTACTTCTGACTAAAGGAGGGAGATATGGCCCAAAATTGTATCATGAAATTTAAAAAAATTGAAAATGAAATGAAAATATAATAGATGTGGGACAAATTACTTACAGTGGTATTATTAAACACGCCATTTTCTGCCAATATAACATATTCAAAACAATACATTGTGGTACTATTAAAATAATAAAAACAAAAAGGAATTGTTTCTTTTCTACAAATTAAAAGGCAACATGATGATTTAAATATGTTATGTTAATAACACAGTTAATACCCCCCCATGCAACCCTTATGTCGTACCAAATGTAAAAAAAATGGAGGGTGAAGCCATTCCCCATGTCAAAGTATGTAACAGGTTAATTCATGATTTATTTATGTCATTTATGTGATCTGTAGTTTATGCTTCTTTGATGTTCTGAAATGCCTGAAATTCTTGGATTTCAGTCTCTCTAAAATCTTATTGCTCCTGGATTATGTGCATTGTGAACTGAACTGGATAAATAATAACATTTAAAAACATGAATCACAATCACATCCTTAGGCTCCTATGGCAATGGAGTTGTTGGCTGCTCTTGTAGCTACCTGGCTGACACACTGAGCAGTTTTTGACATTTTTTGTTTTTTGTGCTCAGTTTTTAACATGATATCATAGGATTTTAACCAACTAAGAAGTACAGCTTGTGCAATTCAAAGAACACAAGTAAGGGACTGTTGGATTGTGTGAAATGAGATGTTCGTTTTTCCTGTATCCATGGAGACCGTGAAAGAAGTTAGCCATGTACCTTTGAGATGCTACAGACCTTTTACACCAAATGTGGCGAAAGATACATCCAGAGGAAATACCAACCGAAATAATCAAGGGGAGTCAACCAAGATGGAAGTGCAACCAACGTTTACGGCGGTCTCGACAGACGTTTTTTTTACATGTACTGCTACTAATGCTCAACAGCTTCTGCCCACAGCAGTTAGGCTGTTAAAGGTCCTATACTACACAAAACTGACTCCTGTGAGCTTTAAGCCATGTTATAATGCTGTTACCTCATTAAAAACGTACCTGGAGTTGCGTTTTGCTTCATTCACACGTTTTAGTAATTCTTAATTATTAGTCTGTCTATATCTCCAAAGGTCAAAATGCTCTGTTCTTCCTTGTGATGTCATGTAGTGGTAGTTTTCAAATTAACGGCTACCTTTTACCTTTAGTTTAGTACAGATTGGAAATTCCAGTGCTGAAATCATCTAAATGATTTTATTATCACACGACACCACAGTGTGCTTTCAGTTTGAAAGAAGAATGCAGCCTAAATATGCAGGTTTTGTGTTTTAAACGTGTGAATAAAACAAAACACAACTCCTGGTATGTTTTTGATGAGATAAAATTATAACATAGATCAGAAAATGGCGTAATATGGGCTCTTTAAAACAGAGATTCTGATTGGACTCCATTACTTTTACTACATCTACTGTTGCACTGAATTGTGGTGGCTGTGTGAAACACAATTTCGTTCTTATGCAATACAAAAATTACAAATAACCCATTTATTTTAAATGTTTTGTGGACTGAATTTAAAGATTAAAGAGATACTTACTACCTTGTTGGGCAGAGATAGAATCCTGGTCCGTTTCAGGGGTCAGAGTGCAGTTAAGTCTAAAGACTTTGGGGGTAGAGAACATCGGACTGTTGCACCCCCTGTGGGCCACAGGAGTTTTTTCTTGGTTGGCGCACGACTCATACTGGTTGGCGCGAAGTTCTTCCTGGTTGGCACACAGTTTGTCTTTATCCAAGCCATCTCCTTCCTCAGATGCTTCCGCTGTGAGTGCCTTAAACCAGTCAGGGTCAAGTGGTCCCAAATCTAAAATACAATGGAATAGACGAGTAAACAGAAATGGAGCTGAATAAAAAGTATCCACATATCATATATATTAGAGCAGATCTATTCTGCAAAATCGACTTTTTAGAGCTTTTAACCATGTTAAAGTTGTTCCCCCTCACTATTTACTCACCAAAGTTGTATTTGGAGTGATGCATGCATGTTTGAGCAATCTTTAAATTGCTTATTTTCAAGACACCATATTGCCAATTAATTGTCTATATTTATTTTCTTAATCGGTGACACACGTAGAATTTGGCGGTGGTGTGTAGTCATTTTGATACACATGAAAAAAAATCCACTGCCTGCTAGCTTGACCTGCAGCTATCCATCGGAGGGACAGACAACTTCACGGCTCTTTATTGTGATAACGTTTACAGCGACGTCTGCTCCCATGGGGCCCTGCAGTTTTCAAATGTGGAAATCAGCAGACTGGTTTCTTTTATTAGGAATATTATTAGGAACATTGCGACTGAAAGACAAAGTCACTTTAAACTTTAATGATAAGCCTTTTTGCTAAAGAGCACCCACCTTTCCATATACGATCTCTGAAAACGTCGTACATTATTCCCGAGGTCTGGTCCATAGGAGCCATATGTATCCTGCAGGTGTGATCAGAGAGTGAACCTGTAGAGCCAGAGGGAGAGAGCTCTGTCAGACTGTACAACAGTAGACAACAGTACAGAGCCACTGCTGCTCTGCTGTGGCACTTGCTGAGTTTCAAAAGACATCACAACATTCAAGATTATTTAATGCAGATGGGGGGCAGCTAAAATTCATACAGTTCAAGTGCATTTTTGTTATAATACAATGAGTTATTGGGTCTAGTCAGTAATAGAAATGATCAGGTGCAACAGTTGTGAAATTACATTTTGGATCTTTCATGGCAAAGTACAGTTGTCAACTACAACTGTGTCTTTCCCCCAACGAGAAGTCACCAACACATTCTAGAAAATGAAAACCACCAATGGGTGATTTTTTTCCAATTTTCCTAAACTTTTTGGGGCATGATTTAAGCACGTATGCTTTCAATTTATGACATTATAAATTGAAAGCACGTATGCTTTCAATTTATGATGTCATATGCTAATAAAGTAGTATCATTTTCTAGATTGAATGTGTGACTTACCCAGTCTCCCCTGCTTTACGAATCTTATCAGTTACAAAATATTTTCTAGGCTAAAAAACTTCGACTAGTCA
>KN473347.1:35831-50562 GCA_000787095.1 Periophthalmodon schlosseri
CTGCCGTTCTCATCCCAAAGCGGCAAATGGCGACGAACTGTCCTTCGGCCGCTCGCAGACGCTAAACTCTCAGTTTGAGTCATTTAAGGACGACTAAGGTTTCTCATTGACCTCAGTCAGTTATCAGCCATCTGCAAATGCGTCCATAAATGACGAGTTTGTGCAGACATTTCCAGAGGAAGACTCATTAGTATCTACACTTTTAACACACAAAAAGTACATAGCAAAGAAATCACGTCAAAGGGTGAGTAGGGCTGTGCTATGGTATTTTTGATAAATTACTGAAAGTTTGTAATGACACTAGGACAGGGGCTAGGGTGACCAGATTTTCAAAATCAAAAACACCCCCGGTTTGGGGTGCTTGGTAATAATAAAATTTTGAGAGTGGTAAATAAGGAAAATTGTTTTGCACTCGGTTCATTCATGACTCATTTGTGAGTAAGTATATAATCTGAGGGACGTAAAAGTCGGGGCCCGGGGCAAAAAGCCTCACATGGGCCCCCCTCTAATATAAATGAATAGGATGAAGGTTCAATTCTGGGCCCCTAAAACCCTGGGGCAGTACATTTTGTTTGTGTTCTGGTCATTTTCAAGCACGTTTTTTCTGCATTTTGGCTAAACCAATGACAATTTATGCCCTTCTTTACTGTTGGTGGTGTTGGTCAAAAATAGGGACACCTGGGACATTTCTTGTATAAAACTGGGACAAATCAATGATTTTGAACAAATCTGCTGAGACAGGGGGCGCAGGGCTCAAAACTGGGACTGTCCTGGGTAAATAGGGGTATCTGGTCACCCTAATATAGGCCCTAATTATTGTATTTACATGTTGGTGTAATTTTTACTCAGATTTTTCCACTCCATAAAGTGAGGACTGTGTGGTTTATCTGCTATGTGCATAGCCCAGATAATGTGGGCCGGCCACATGTGGGCAATCCATGCTGGGCCCATGAAGTCACATAAGCCCATGGAGCACAACAGTGTCCCACTCAGCGTTCCCATAATCTTTCCTGGAAAAGATATTAAAGTTAAAAGTTTGAAAGCTTGCTCAGGGCTTTTCAGGTCTGTGGTAACTAATGACCACAAGACCTATAATTTTATTATCTATTTCTGTTTCTGAAACTTTATAAACTCCAAAGTTATTAACCTATTTTGCAGAATTTTAAATGGGCGTTTTGTCCTTTAAAACTGAACTGAAAATGTATTTCCGGAACCAGAGTGGACTTTGAAGTGGGCGGGACTGTTGAGCTCCATACCCACAAAGGGCCACACTGAAATATTTGCTTGATAATTTGGTTAATTGATTCATCTATTCAACAAAACTATTTACATCTTTGGATACTGAACCAGATTATAAGACCACCGTTTTAATGATCCATGGTTGTTCTGTTTAGTACACAAATATTCTAATAAACTGTATTTTGTTTTTCCTATAGAGATGACAAAACCAAAAACCAAGCCGTGCCCAACGTGCCAGGCTCCAAACCCAGTGCAGGTGAAGACATGCACTACCTGTGCATGCAGTCTGCCTGTCAGAGACAAGATCACTAAATTCCAAGCCAATCTCAAGTCTAAAAACTGGGCTCAGTCTGTCAGAAAAAATCACAACTCAAACAGAGTGGTGAATAGTGCTCTGATCTCGGTGAGTTTTCCTCTCTTTTCTGACTGTCAGTTCAGTTCATTTCAGTAGAAGATGTGGTAGAGCCACAGTAAAGTCACAGCTTACGATAAGGCCCTATCTTATGCAGTATTCTTTTTATAGTTTAGGCTAGTGATGCCACCTGTTTGTCTCCATGGGTATATACATGGATATATCAATTTAATTCTGACTTAAACACTTAATAATAATATGAGCCCTTAAAGTGGGTTTGTGGCTGCTATATAAAAAAGGTGCTTTGGTAACTATTGTCACTTCTGGTTTTCAACCTGCAAACACTGCATATTTTTCCATACAAAACCTTTCCTTTCCATCAAGTTTTAAAAACATTTAGTATCGTCAGAGCCAAACTAGGGCTGGGTAGTTAATTGAATTAATTAAATAATTTGTGTTCTTAAAGATTACTGCAGACTGGCTACTGTAGTAGATTCTGTATAGACCACAGGCCCACTCTGATGCAAGTCATATTCATGTTTGAATTGAATTTGTTTTTTTGTTTTTGTTTTTTTTTTACACCAAATCTCCACAATGACAGAAGTGACTTAAACATGTGTAATGCATTTTACAGATGTCAAAGCTCAATGCCCTGGGCTATCAGCCAATTTTGTTTTTGACCCAAAAATCTAAATGTGGCCTGATTAAAGGGGACCTCATACATTTCCTCCAGCCTGAAGGTGTAAATATAGAGATTATTCAAGAAATGCAAAGACTCTATGAGCTGCTTCTTCAAAGTAAGTGTGCAAATTGTGTGTTAAAGGACCCATATTATGTTATGTTTACATCTCTGTTATAATGTTGTTTCCTCATCAAAAACATACCGGGAGTTGTGTTTTGTTTCATTCACACATGTTTAACACACAAATCCTTTATATTTAGGCTGAGTTCTTTTCTTCAAAGTTCTTCAAACATAAAACACTCTGTTCCACCTTGTGATGTCATGTAGTAATACAGGAAGTGCTTCACTGTGTTTTTAAACTCCATACACCTTCACTAGAATCATTTGGATGATTTCAGCCCTGGAATGTTCTATCTCTATAAAACAAAAGGTCAAAAGTACCAGTAACTTAAACTACCGCTTCATGACATCACAAGGAAGAACAGAGCATTTTGAGCTTTGGAGATGTAGACAGATTAATAATAAAGTGTTACTCAAACATGTGTGAATGAAACAAAACACAACTCCATGTATGTTTTTGATGAGGTAACAGCATTATACCATGGCTTAAAGTTCAGCCATGTTAAAGAGTCAATTTTGTGTGATATAGGACCTTTAACAAAAAAATAATAATAAGCAAAAAATAATGGAACTAATAATAACCAAACTACAACTAACATTTGTCAGATCCTTCTGCTACATCAGCCATCACCTCGGCTCCAGAAGATGACCCCTTGACTCCACAAGAGGGCTCCTCAGCCTCCCCAACACCACCACCCAAATGACCAGCGGAAAGTCATGGATTTCATGAAGTTGTGTCTTTTTTGTTTTTGTATCAGTAAGTCAGTTAAGTATCAGGTCAGGAGCTCCTCAGGACCACAGTGGAAACATGCCTTACAAAGATAAAAATCCGAGACACTCGAACCCTTCAGGGTATATCATTAAAAATGTATTGGGGAACACTACCACTCAAGTAAGAGTAAGTAAAGAGTAACTGTCGGGACGTAACATCTAATTTATAATTTTAAGTGAATATAATTTGAAGGACAAAACATTAAATAATGCACAAAATCTGGTATTTTCAAAGGACAGACACAAAAATGAGACAAACTAAATCATATCTGAAGGAACGGTGCAAGAAACACAAATGTTCAAATCATTTCATATTGTCGACATAAAGCATTTGTCGCTTGTAGACTTACTCACAGTGGAAAGAGTAACCGCAACTTTTACTCAAGTAAGAGGTGGAAAGAGAACCGCAACTTTTACTCAAGTAAGAGTACTGTTACTTCAATAAAAATATGACTGAAGTAGGAGTAAAAGTATGTTGCTAGAAAGGTACTCCAAAAAGTACAGTTTCTTTTAAAAGTTACTCAAGTAAAGGTAACTGAGTAAATAGATAAGGCCACTTCTGGTCTCATCTATTTTTCCGAAACTTTTTTATGTTGATGGGATAAACCGGATGACCTGACCCCACCGGCTCTGAAAATCATCCCTAGTATCTGAATGATCATTACTTGATCAGATTAGTTTTACCGTGTCTGTATCGATAAAAAAAATCTAAACCTGATCGCACAGATTTACACACCACTCAACTAATAATTCAGTGTCATAGTTGAATTTCAGCCTGTTAACATGGAACCTGGAACGTTTTGACAACAATTCTCAAAGCCAGCAGCAATTCAGGGAAGACATCTCCTTTACTTTGGCCCTTCAATAAGAATAAATAATGGCTTACACTTGTATTGCTCTTAAAGCTCACACGAGTTCATTTTGCGTAATATAGTTCAATGTCTTCTGTCAGTATAAACAAACTGAAGTGGAATTGTATATGTGGCAGCATTACGCTGTTATGAAAGCATCACTGTTTTCAGTAGAAAGAAAGAAAACCCTTTATTATTAGTCTGTCTACATCTCCAAAGCTCAGAATCTTCTGTTCCACCTTGTGATGTCATGAAGCGGTAGTTTTCAAGTTAACAGCTCCTTTTACCTTTTGTTTAGTAGAAATGGGAAATTCCAGAGCTGAAATAATCCAGATGATTCTAGTGAAGGTGTGTGGAGTTTAAAAACACAGTGGAGCACTTCCTGTATTAACACATGAGATCACAAGGTGGAACAGTGTTTTCTGTTTGAGAGAAGAACTCAGCAGTCTAAGGCATCTTCTAACAACTGAAACATGGCACCACATGAGAAAAATGTGCGATATTCGATAACTATGTTTTGTATTGCGATATTTTAATATATATTTTGGCACAATAACCAAAAATGTACATGGCTTCATTTTTACGAGTCAAATTGTGTAAAAGTAAAAACTAAACTAAAACTAAACCAAGACCAACCAAAGTCTAATGTTGGACATAATCAGAGGTGGGTGGTACTCAGTTACATTTACTTGAGTAACTTTTTAAAGAAATTGTACTTTTCTTGCAGCATACTTTTACTCCTACTCCTACCTAAGTAACAGTACTCTTACTTGAGTAAAAGTTTTTGTTACTGTAAGTCAAAAGAGTCAAAAGCTTTATGTTGACAATTTGAAGTGTTTTTTGTACATATATAAAACCTTTAAAGGCATCTAATTACAATTGCAAGACTAGAATTAATTAACCAATTACGAGAACAAGTACGTCTCTCCTCAAAAAAGTACAATTACCAAAAAATACTCCATTACAGTAACATGAGTAGTTGTAATTACTTCCTAGTTCCTTTCCACCCCTATTGTTTTTCTTTTTTTTTCCTCTAAAAGGGCAGCGTATCCAGGAACAGCTTGTCTATAATAGCGGGCGGAGACACTAGGTCCTCCAGCTTGAGGTAGAAGATCCTCTGGAGGCCCTGGAGGCAGAGAGCTCGGAGCTGGGGCAGTCCATCCAGGAGCAGGGTCAGACCTCCATCCAGCCGAGGGTCAGTGGTCCTCAGACACTGGAGCACACGGCTCTGGAGACGCTGCAGCTTTTGAGGCTCCTGTAAACCGCCTCTCTCTGCACACACACAGTACAAGACAGGCTAGAAATGATAAGGGCCGCATTGGACAAATATTATTATCAACTATTATATTATTGGTTATTTTTGTATACATTTTTTGTGTAAATTTTTTGTGTAAATTTTTGTCTAAAAGAACCAGGGTAGATGTCTCTCTGTATATTTTTATACAGAGGGATATCAGTTTGGTCGCCATGTTCTCTGTCAGGTCTCAAGCCAGAACCAAATGTGATCGTCCAATGGTAGATCATTTTGAAAAACTAAAATAAATCAATATCAAATCAATATCAACCAATAAAAGAATGGGGACTTGCTTTACCTGACACAGAACACTAAAGCATCTCTTTTGACATGTCAAGACCATAGACTGTATATATAAAAGGACATAGCTAAACTGCTAGCCATCACGTTCCCTCTAACCGCTAGCCTCAACGAGCTTCATTTGACTGGACCCGAGCGCTGTGGGTGACGTCACACTCACTTAGTCCACTTCTTTATACAGTCTATGGTCAAGACTAACCAAATACTGGGTGAGAACAAATATGGATCTGAACTGGGAACAAAAGAACAAGATTTGACCTCTCATTGTCACGCCTGTCAAAATTTAAAATGATGGTATGCTCATAAAAAATGCAATTTTACCCCAATGTACAAAAATATGTTTCTTTATGGCATAATCCTTTATTGGGAGAAATTTGTCTTGTTATTATCTTGTCTTAATCCTGGAATCAAAAATGTTGAACAGTCAATATATTGGGCTGAGTGGTTATGGAAAGGAGGAGTGGTCATTTATTTCAGGAGGGCATCCTAATACTGTCAAGGAAATGTCATTTAGAGTGGATATTTCCTTCATGAACAGTTCTGATTTATGCTACAATGTTGTTTCCTCGTCAGAATCATACTGGAGTTGTGTTTTGTTTCATTCACATAAGCTTAACACACAAACCCTACATATTTAGGCTGAGTTCCTTTCTCAAACTCTTTTGCCAAAATACTCAGGAAATGCTCCACTGTGCTGAACAAAAGGTAAGGTAACTTGAAATTTACCGCTTCATGACATCACCAGGGGGAACAGAGCATTTTGATAAAGGGTCAGACTAATAATAAAGGGTAACTCAAACATGTGTGAATGAAACAAAACACAGCTCCAGGTCTGTTTTTGAGCTCACAAGAGTCAATTTTGCATAATATAGGACCTTTAAAATCATCAGCATTTGAATCTGATGCCAGTTAATCATTGAAAATATATTATGGTCTGCTTCACTTTGCCTCCAGACGCTTCCATTCCGTAATTTCCAACATTCTCATGACAGAGCATTTTAAAGGGTCTATAGCTTTGGGCATTGTTGATGGTAAAGGTTTGTGTTACCGGTGAGCAGGGTCAGGGTGCAGACACAGCAGAAGGTGGGTGTGTCCAGCTCCATGGCACGCAGGCTGAAGGAGAACTCCAGGAGGCCGTGGATCCACAGACCGAAGCCTCGCTCACACTGAGACACCAGGAGCACAGAGCCGTCACAGAAGACCAGCCTTCCCTCTTCTGGACTGGACCTAACCAGGCACAACAACCAGTCCACGTGTGAGCGCAAATACGAGGAAGAAGCCTGTGCATGGGGTTCAGCTTCCTGTTATATGCAACATTTTGAGGACTTTTTCCCTTTGAAAAGATTGAATATTTAGTTTTAAGTTGGTATTCGCTATGGCAACGTACCTACCATTGATTTCAGTCCATGTCATTCACAAATTATTTGATTAAATCTGTTTTGACGGGTGACTGTTAAATGTAATATACGTTAGCGGTCACCTGAGGGCGCACTACAGTTGCTCTATGCATTTAATATGGTGAAATCTTATTTTTTAACATAAATATCCAAACCAACACTAATATATAAAAGATACATAGTGGCTGTTGATATAAAATATAATAATATTTGGAAACGTTACTGAAACATGACTTTTGCTGCACACAGATACAGGTACATATGACTTTGCCCCAATCAAACATCAGGTTAAACCACTTCAGCTCTTATTCCTGATGGAAACCAGGGCACTTAAAACATGGTTCACAGAACACTGAAGTACCATTAGGTGTAAAAACATGAAAAGATGGCCAGTAATAGTAACGTTACGTGAGGACAAAGTAGTGCTCCAAGAAACTGCGCAAGTAAGAGTAAAAAAGTATTTAGGGAAACTACTTCTCAAGTAAGAGTAAATGTCAGCATGAAACATTTGATTCATAACAAGCTGCCACTATCACAGACTTTGGCCTGTTTAAATCCAGGCTCAAAACTTATTTATTCTGACTGGCTTTTAACACTTAGTAATGCAGTGACACTTTGTACAATTTGTTTTTATTTAATTGTTTGTTTGTTGTTGTTTTGAATGTTCTTATATTGTGTTGGTTTTATTGGAAAGCCCTTTGGTCACCTTGAGTGTTGTAAAGTTCTCTATAAATAAAGTTTGATTGATTGATTGATTGATTGAAGTTGCTCAAGTAAATGTAACTAAGTACTACCCACCTCTGATGATGGCATTGACAAATTCTAAAATGTGAACACTCCGGGCCCTATTCGAAACTTCCGTATGGTTAGCAGTACAAGCCTGTGCAAGGCTCCACCCACAAGCCTACCTCACCCATGCTCCCACACGACAGTTCTCCATAAATATACAAAAACATGATACAAAACTGTACACAACAACTTCACACACTAGATGCGATGTGCAGCAGTTTCATTAGCAGGATGCACATGGTTATGTTGTGATAGCGCTCTGAAGGGGGAGTGACTTAGCGTGAGAAGCAAAAGGAGGGGAACTCAGCATTAAAAACGAAAGTGAAACTTATTAAACCTGTTAATAGGTTGTTTTTGGCGAATATAGCTTTTTTTTTTTTTAAATACAAGGTAACATGTTGATCTAAATATGTTTTCTGCTAGCCGTTAATACCCCATAGAAGTGTAATACTAATGATGTCTTAATCTTGTGTTGTTCTTGCTGACCCATTATTGTTGTTATTATTGTATGTATTAGTACACTAAAATTACATAGATTGGTGATTGAAAGGCTCCCTGCAGTGTTACATACCGGTAGGCCAAGTGCAACACAAACAGCTCCATGAAGGCGGAGTAAAACAGGAGCTCTTGGTCCTGTTTGGGAAGAGAGGAAAAACCTGGGATCTTGTGAGCCCATCTGTGCAGGACCTCCATGGAGCGGGTCAGGAGGCTGTAGAAGAGCTGCACGTGTCCTGAGTCGTCCGCTGCCTCTGGGACACTGACACTATCCTCCCACTGTCAGGGACACAGAAGGGAATGCAAATAAATGTGGTAAAAAAATAAATAAGTAAACCTAAAACACTGTATAGTAGGCGGAACTCGCTTCCGTCAATCCCAGGGCAGCTGTGGCTACATCAGTATCTTACCATCACAGGGTGTGGAGTGAATGAATATTGCACTGTAACTGCACTATGAGTGTCTTGAAAGGCGCTATATAAATCCAATGCTTTATTATGATTATTTGGGCCGGCTGTACCTGGGGAGTGTCAGAGCTGCTGGCCTGAGGGCTGGCCTCCTGATGGGCTTGGATCAGGGTGAGGAGCAGGGAGCTGGAGGCCTGGACCGAGGCGTGTTTGGAAGGCAGCCGGCCCCGCCTCCCCTTCAACTCATCTCTCCGGACCACTGCACACAGCACAGCACTGTATCTGTACTGTAGTTCTCAGTTACATTTACTTGAATAACTTTTAAATAAAATTTCTTAGTAAGAATTTCAGATACCATGCTTTTGCTTCTACTTGAGTAATATGTAATATTTTACTTACTTGAATAAAGTTTTGGTTTCTAACTTTATAAATCAGCCTCAGCAATTCTTCTTATTTTACTCTTACTTGAGTAGCAGTTTTAGGACACTCAGGGAAACTTAGTTCTTTCTGACTTGTTAGGTTTTGTTAATAATAACATCTGGTTTAATAGAGAGTTATTTACATGTGAACTACAGGGCAGCACTTTGGACACTGCCGACAGTTTATACATTTTAGAAGTAAAGTGGATGTGTAGACTATTTAAATAGTATGTAGTGCAATTAATCTCACCTATTTGTTACAATAACTAGTGAAATATCGGCAACAATTTGAGCCATGCCACTAACTAATTTCATCATTCAAGATAGTGCCTAGAACATTTAGCTAGAGGTAAAGTATAAATTGTAAAAAAAAAAAAAAAAAAAAAAAAAAAAAAAAAAAAAATTTTTGTGTTTTAAAAAAAAAAAAAAAGAATGAACGAAGACTTGTCAGTCTTTGGAGTATTTGTGTACATGACCAGCAGAGGGCGTGTGCTCACCGTCCTTGACCATGCCCACGTCCAGGCACTTCTGGAAGCGACAGTACTGGCAGCGGTTGCGCCGGCGCTTGTCCACGGGGCAGCTCCGGGACGCCAAACACACGTACTTGGCATTCTTCTGCACCGTGCGCTGCAGACAACAGGCAGACAACGTGTCCACGTCATATACACGAGAAAACTCTTTGATCACTGCCTGTACTAAAGTTATCCTCCAAAGTGGTCCACTGGCGCAGCGGGCATCAGAAGGACAGAAATAAGTGAAATGGAAGTGAAGCCAAGTCCAAATGTGACATGGATCAGGATTCCAAGTGCACTTGAACGGACCTGAGAGAGCGCCTCATCCATATGGATACATTATGACGCATGCGCGTGCAAATTCTTTTAAAAGACACCTTTCAGCCATGTGAGGGAACAAACCTGTGAAGGGACAAACCTTGAAGAAGCCCTTGCAGCCCTCGCACGTGCGCACGCCGTAGTGCTGACACGCCGCGCTGTCACCGCACACCGCGCACAGAGCGCCACCGCGGAGCGCGTGAGGAAAGCCCACTGTCACGCGCAGCTGTGGCTCCGATGGAAGGTGGCACGTTGTCGGTCTCTGGCCGCTGTGCTGTTGGACGGACCACAGCGAGAGTCTGGTGAGACTGTGCGTCCTGTTGTGGCCCGACTGGAGGCACTGGCAGCCCGCGTCCTCCCACGGGACGCTGCTGGCAGAGCTGAGCACCGCACGTGGACACGGGGGACAACAGGAGGACAGCGGCTCCTCCGCCGGGGACATGTCTGTATCTTCGGCCATTACGCACGGGTCCTCGCCCGGAATGTGCATGTGGAACATACAGCGCAGCGGTGATGCGGGCCCTGGGGAGCCGCTGAGCGCTGGGACCGCAGACAGCAGCTCGCTGTTGGTCAGGTCCATACTGAACTTAACAAACTCCGGAGTGAGAAAGTCTGGACATCTGGAGTCCGCCAGCGCGCCACTGGAGGAGAGGTGCGTGCGCAGGCACGGCATAGCTGTCCAGGCTCCTGCCGCTGTCGCCAAATCTGCCTTTACAGAAAGTTCAGCTTTTCTCATTCGCATCTGCAACAAAACAGACCAACAAAACAGTCTGATATTATGTAACAGACCAAACTTTCAGGACCTTATATTATTAATTATTTAATTATTTTAGTTGGAAATACATCGCTGCACAGAAGAACAGTGGGCTAGAAAAAGAAAAGAAAAAGAAACATTTATTTAGTGCTGCTATTAAGTCTATTCATGTCTTCATGGTCAAAAGAAACCAGCGCGACAGGACTGTTTCATCTCTGTTCAAATTATTTAAAGGCGCTCTGAGCGCACGTTCTCCCTTAGCTTTAAGTGTAGTGGCAAAACAATAAATAATTAAAAAACGATTAAATGTAGGTTAAGGAAAGAAACAGTACCACTATATAAGACAGTATTTGATTATTGGTAAAATAAGCAACACAATGTAAATTACTCCCCAAAAGAATACACAAAGTACCCAAGTCAATATATAAAAGGATAGATGACTCATATAAGGTTAATTCACCTGTGCTTCACTCTAGTCCTGATCCTCACAGAACAGGCCAGCCCTCTGAACAGCCCTCTGAACATCCTTTATTCCTTCTCACCCTCCTTTTTTCCTTCCAAAACAATAAATTAAATAATATCAATAACTATAATGTTAAAATCACAAAAAGTATCATACCTAAGAGTCCGTGTTTAGCAGGTCCATAGAGCAGACCACAGAGCCCGTGCGCCTCTGCGTGTGTCCCGCTGTGAAGAGAGTGCCGATAGTGTCCACCACCATAAGCCCCAGTGCCAAAGGGTTTTACGCACAGTGACGTCAGAGAGGAGGAGCTGTCTGCATCAATAAATAGCCAAAAAAAAAAAAAAAAAAAAATCTATTTCTTGAGACAATAGAAGGTGATTTTCAACATGAAATCATAGTACTTTCTTTCTATTCCCATGTGGCCTTATATCTGTGTAATCCCTCAGTCGTCCAGTAGGTTCCATAGTGGTCCATGGGCGTGTACTAGTCTATGTGTCTTATACTTGCTCTGATGCAGCTCAAGATCATTCTAAAGCTATTCAGGAAAGGTTCATTCCTGTTCTGTAAATGGGACTTTTTTAGTATCGATACCTGCTCAAATGAGTATCTATGGCGATGCGGATAGATGGGTGGACTTAAAGGTACAGTATGTAACTTTCTTTAAGTGGCACGTAACCAACATGATTCCATGGAAATAGAAAGTTAAAACCATATACTTTGGAACATTCGCAATGGAGATAGACATGTTTTACCCCATACTGTGGAATATTATAGTCAAAGAAACAACACTTCCATGGAAACAAACAGGAGGAAGTCCTTCTCCAGACTAAATAAGAGTCAGGTTTGTGGAGATGCAAGCCCACTCACATTAAGGACACATGTTTAAAACAAAAAAAACCAAAAAAAAATCAGTGCAACAGCCAAAATGAAAAACATACTTTTATTTTAGTTTATTTTTTGACTAAAAAAGAAAAAAGTGACTGTGCCTTTAAGAAGCCCTCCCTACAAACAGTGTTTGAAGCTTGTGCCCTGGCACAGGGAGACAGCTGAATCAAAGAGTCTTCTCACTACTGCACAGTGAATATGACAGACTGCAGTGTGAGCTGATACCTTTAGGGGGCATTATCGGCTAATCAGGCATCAGAACATTTCCATTCTCCTTTGGTCCAGCATCTACTGCTTTGCTTAACAAATCCAGATAGTCTGACCAGGATTGTGAAAAATATCAAAAATCAGATGCCAATCGATACTAAAACAAATATCGAAACTACATACTCATTTGAGCAGGTCTCGATACTGCAAAAAAAAAAAAAAATCATATAGACTCGATGCTCAATACTGATTCTGATATCACAATGAAAATTAAATTAAAAAAACAACTATTTCTTTAGACAATAGAATGTGATTTTCAACATTAAATGGTAGTACTTTGTTTTCTATTCCCATGTGGCCTTATATCTGTGTAATCCCTCAGTCGTCCAGTAGGTTCCATAGTGGTCCATGGGCGTGTACTAGTCTATGTGTCTTATACTTGTTCTGATACAGCTCAAGATCATTCTAAATATATTCAGGAAAGGTTCATTTCTGTTCTGTGAATGGAATTTTTTTATTATCGATACCTGCCCAAATTAGTATCTAGAATCGATGATAGTTTTAAGATTAATAAGTATCAGATTTTTCGAAAGAAACTGATTTTCATTTTTCATTTCATTTTTTTTTCAGTTAATTAATCTTCCAATCATTAACCTGTGGCCAGCCAAACTTTTAAATGACACTTGACTTAGTGGCCAGTGACAAAGGTAAAAATGTCATGCTATGTTCATCATAATTAACAGTTGTAACAGCCATGTGCACATGTTTTGAATAGCAAGGAATCTATTTACTGCAACAAGTGGGCTAATAATACCAGGAGGTTACAAAAGTGTTAGTGTCAGTGCTATAGACTTGCACGGCGCTCTCTCTGTTCACTGGCCTCCCCAGCAGTTGTGGAACAAGTAGGCGACTACATTTTCATACTTAAAGGTCCTATATTGCACAAAATGAACTATGACTAAAAGTGAGCTTTAGGCCATGTTATAATGCTGTTACCTCATCAAAAATATACCCTTAGTTGTGTTTTGTTTCATTCACACATGTTTGAGTAACCCTTTATTATTAGTCTGTCGACATCGCCAAGCTCAAAATGCTCTGTTGCACCTTGTGATGTCATGAAGCAGTAGTTTTCAAGTTAACAGCTACCATTTTATTTAATAGAGACGGGCAATTCTAGGGCTGAAATCATCCAAATTATTCTAGTGCAGGTGTGTGGAGAACACAGTGGAGCATTTCCTGTATTACCACATGACATCACAAGGTGGAACAGAGTGTTTTCCGTTTGAGAGAAAAACCCAAATATGCAGGGTTTGTGTGTTAAACATGTGTGAATGAAAAAAACACAACTCCAAGTCTGTTTGTGATGAGGAAACAACATTATAAGATAGATAAAAAAATAGCATAATATGGGCCCTTTAAGCGAAAGTATAGATACAGGAGTAAAAGTATCACATAATCTACTTAAGAAAAAGTAATGAAGTATATATTTAAAAATGTACCACTAGAGTAAAAAAGTAAAAGTATTTTGCATAGATTTTAGATGACTATTAAAACTTGAAATGTGTTGATCTTGATAAAGAATTGTGCTGATTTTTAGTCAACAGAGGCGACTGCATTAAGTTTTCATTGTTTCTAGACCTGTATATTTTTTGTTTGCGCTAAGCCAGGACTTAAACTCAAAACCTTTAGGCAGGATGTCACCATGAACGTGCTAAAATACCCCCTCAAACCATATAGAAAGTACTTTCTACTTTTCAGTCCAGTTCCAAAATGTAGTGGAGTAGTTGAGAAGAAAGTAGCGATACCAATTCTTAAATGTAGTGAAGTGAAGAAGTAAAAAGTATTGACTGCGAAATGTACTATAAGTCAGAGTAGCCAAAAATTAAGAATAACTTCAAAATAATTACTCAAGTAGAAGTGATCCAAGAAATTACTCAAGTAAAAAGTAAAAAAGTATTTAGAGAAACTACTACTCAAGTAAGAGTAATTTAAAGAGTAACTGTTGGTACATAAAATCTGATTTATAATTTGAAGTAATGTAATTGGAAAGACAAAACATGAAATAATAAACGAAAGTAGGTATTTCCAAAGGATAGACACAAAATGAGACCATGAGAATCATGGTGCACGAAACACAAATGTTCAAATCATTTCATATTGTGAACATAAAGCTTTTGTCACTTGTGGACTTACTCACCGTGTGAAGAGTAACCACAACTTTTACTCAAGTAAGAGGACTGTTACTTCAATAAAAAAAAAAAAAAACTCAAGTAAGAGTAAAAGTATGCTGCTAGAAAAGTACTTAAGTACTGTACTTTTACTTTTGTACTTCGTTACTTTCTACCACTAGGCTACTTTGCAGTCAACTCCTGATTGACGTGATTGACAACAGTGGAATGTTTTATTTATTTAATTTTTTATTTACAGCGGACGTGACTGACAGCAGCGGATTTTTTTATTTTTATTTTTATTTTTA
>JACM01037784.1:0-21334 GCA_000787095.1 Periophthalmodon schlosseri
TGTGGCATTTTTAGTTTTTGTGTAGGATTAGATAAGAAAATAAAAATAATCTATGATGATTTTACAGCTGTTTTTGTAAATGGACATTTATGTCCTTAGTGTCCTAAGTGTGACTTTTTTTAATCTGAGTGTTCCAATGCAGTAGGAAAAAAAAAAAATTCGGGGGACTAAATACGTCAACAAGATAAAAAAAATGGCAAAATGGCCAGAGATGTCCATAGGGAAGCCTGAGGGTTAAACATGGCTGTCTTTGTCCATATAGGTGATCACGTGTAAAGCAGCGGTGGCGTGGGAGCCAGGTGCAGCTTTGACCATAGAGGATATACAGGTGGCTCCGCCCCAAGCTCATGAAGTGCGCATCAAGGTTTGTGTGATTACAGTTATTCAAATTAGTTCTTACGGAAACAAAAGCTACTTTTAAAATGGCAATAAAATAATGAGGCCACTGGTGAGAAGAAACTAATACAAATTATAATCAAATTAAAAGTAAAACAAAAGACGGCAGATCAAATCAATTCAATCATATGCACAGTTAAACATAATCGTTTTGAGCCTGGATTTAAATATGGTCAAAGTAGTGGCCTGTCTCACATCCTCAGGAAGACACATTTTAGCTGCAGCAGGAGGCTGGTCCTTGAGGTCCTCAGAGTGCGAGATGGTTCATATGCCACTAACATGTACTTTGGTGCTAGGCCTTAGAGAGACTTGGACACAAGCAGTGAATCAGGACCAGGATTCGGATCGCTTAATGAACTGGAACACAGGCTACCAACTATGCAAGACCAGCACTTAACCTACATTTGAAAGACCGCATATATTTTCACTTCCTCTGTTAGGCTGAGGCAGATTATAATAACAGTTATAAATGAAGACTTCAGTATTTTCATTGTTCAAGCCTTCTCATAAAACTTTTGTCGAGGAGAATTGTACTAAATAATGTCTTGTCTATGCCTTGTGCTTCTGCCCAGTCATTATTGGTGGCACAGTGGTTGTAGTTAGCTCTCTTACAACACAACAACAGTACAGAGTTTGATTCATGGACCTGGTAGAAGAACCTTCTGTTTGGTCTTTGTGTTTAAATGGTACCTCAGTACTTAAATCCTCAGTCGAGGTCAGCAGCTCTCCGCCCGCACTGTAAACAATGTGGGTGAAACACTGCTTCCCCCTCCTGAGGCGTCGGACGGTTTGCCAGAATCTCTTTGAGACCGACCAATAGTCCTCCTCCATGGCCTGCCTGAACTCCTCCCAACCCCGAGTTGCATGCTGTGGGAGCTACGGCACGTTTGGCCCGCCGGAACACCCACCCCAGGCCTGGCTCCAGGGTGTGGTCCCAGTAACGCCAATCCGGGCTACGTAACTGGCCTTGTTTGTGTCCTCATTATGAAGGGCTTCTGAACTGCTCTTAGTCTGACCCGTCCCCCAGGACCTGTTTGCCATGGGTGACCAGGATCATTCGGGTGCTCAAACCCCTCCACCACATTAAGGTGGTGGTTCAAGGAGGGGAGTATGCAACTTTTTAGCCAAAAAATAAACTAAAATAAAAGCATGTTTTCTCATTTTGGTTGTGTTTACTGGAGTGAAAAATATCCTTGCTCGACTCTTCCATGGAAATGTTGTTCCTTTGGTTATAATATTCCACAGTATGGCATAAAACCAGTAGCGTGTAGTGACTTTTATGAGTAGGCAAGCAGACTTGGGGTGGACGTCAGTATTTAGTTGATAACAATTTAATAACGGCATATTTTATACATTTTGCACTGCAAATGAGTATATGTATTTATACTGACATATTAAATGCATAATGACCCATTTGGAGTCAAATTAGAGAAGCACAGACCTACATAATTTATTAATATCTTTATATATTGTACTGAATTTGACACATTATCTGTACAAACAGGGCTGGTCAGTGGGCTATTTGTTTCTTCACAGATTTGTTCTACTCTTACACCTTATTTATGCAGCTGAGCCTTCAGTACTATTGTTATCTATGGAATTATCATTTTGCATCTAGAAACCATATGAGTGACATATGACAGCTCTACAGATGTATAATGCACTTTTTACACAAAATGCACATTCACAAAGTGATACTAACAGCAACAGTGCACTGGTCAGACAGGCACTGGTCTGACGGGCACTGGTCAGACGGGTACTTATAATACAGCCTCATGTGTCACAAACATCCCCTTAAACACAGCCCTGCATTAGAACAGTGCACTCACACTCACGCTGACTGTGTTGTGATCACACTATGAAGGGGGAGTGACTTAACACAGAGAGCAAAGGGAGGGGAGACTCTGTGTCAAAAATGAAAGTGAAACTTATAAAACATGTTAATACGTTGTTTTTGGCAAATATAAACTTTTCAAAACAATAAAAGGTAACATGGTGATCTAAATATGTCATGTGTTATTAATACCCCATAGAAGTAAAATACTCTCTCTTTAAGTAACACAATCGAGTACTTCTTCCACTACTGACTAATTGCAACCATTCAAATTTCTGTTCAGTTGTGACTAATCTTGCAGGTAAATTAGGACTTCATTGTCTTTCACTACTTCACTGCCCCGTTCTATTTGCTTTACTAATGAGAGCTGTTTCGTTCAGATCCTGTATAGTGGAGTGTGCCGCACAGACTGGGCCTATCTGTACGAGGCAGGACCAAGCAAGTTGGAGCGGCCCTACCCTCTGGTCCTGGGACACGAGGGGGCCGGGGAGGTGGAGAGTGTGGGCCCCGGGGTCACCAACGTTAGCCCAGGTAATAGAAGGACTGGACTTGTTCTGTTTGTAGGATTAGAACTGTTTGTATCGCATTATCACAGTTTGTGTTATTGTGAGAAGAAACATCACCATTTAAAGAGTGCACCTCTACATTACCTTCTAAAATACAATACAAACAAAAAAAATAAACAAAACAAAAAAGTATATAAGTCCATATAAAACATTAAAGACACGTGCTGGTGCTTGTATAAAAATGTGGTGTCACAATTGCCATTTAATAATCTGTATCCACTTTTTCTTGATCTTGAAATGTATTCCATTTTTGTGAGGCAAAACACTTAAAAGCTCTTTTTCCCATCTCAGTCCTTGTGCAGCTAGTCCTTAGCCTCATACAGTCATGTGATCTGGTATTAAGTGTCTCCGTATCAATGTTTAACAAGCAGGAGAGGTAGTCTTGCAGTCTATGAAGCAGTCCGTTATAAATACATTTCATACAGTGCTGTTCTCTTCTAATAAACAGCGATGGCCAACCCACTTTTCCATAGAGAATATAGTGATGGGTTTCAGATCCATCACCTGTAATAAAACGAAGGGCCGTGTGAAATAGTGGATCCAATGGTTTCAAAGCAGACGCCGAAGTCCGCATGTATATTATACTGTATCTCCATAATCCAACACTGAGAAAAATGATGCCTGAATAATTTCTTTTCTGTTATTTACTGGGATACAATGTTTGTTTCTATAATTTAACTGTTACATAATTCTGAGAGATGTTTTTTAAAGGATATATTTTCGTCAAGCCAAAACCCAAGATATTTATAGGCGGTGACTCTTTCAATAGATGTACCATTTAGTGTATTGTTAACTGAATGGATGAAAATACTATGTCTTGTCAGTCCACACTTCTCAGAAATATTCTGTGTATGTTTTGGGCAGAAGGCCCACTGCAGAAAAATCTGTGTTTGTAACAGGGCTGGGCGATATGGGAAGAACGATTAACCACGATTTCTTTACTCATATTTATTTATTCTTTTCAAAAACAAACATTAAAATGTGTTTTAGTATTGATTTCATGAACATAAACAATACAGGGAACAATACAATACATTAATCTGTACCACTTAACGCACAGTATAATCAAATGTCTTCCTCCAAAGTCTGTCAGTCAAAAGCTTGTAGTCTGGAGCAGAGTTCAGAGGATGGAACAAGAGGACTGAACCTCAAGGTTTAAAGTTTCTTTATTAGTACCCAAGGGTAAATTTGATTGCAGAAGGGATCAAAGCAGTCCATTAACATTAAAATGAAGGCGCACCACATTACACAGATACTTCAGGCACTCAATACAAATGTCCTATAGCCTTCAAAAGTCACAGTCCAATCTAGTTTGATATACATATAAAGCATTGTAAAATTATCCAGCCAGTAGCTTATATTTATGACCGAGAGCTACATCACTATGAAAAGTGTCTTTTCTTTTCCCTCAGGAGACAAAGTGATCCCTCTGTTCCTGCCTCAGTGTGGGCAGTGTAAGAGGTGCTACAGCCCCAAGACCAACCAATGCAGGAAGAACTGGTGCGTACTCTATACAGGAATTTTAGAGGAATTTTAGAATTTTAGAGGCTATTCAGTTTATTTAGCAAAAGAAAAAAAAAACATTATTAAAACATTATTGTGCAATTACAAGTAGATGTCTATACAAATGTAATTGAAGGCAGTTTACAATTTATTAAATAATAACATATGATAAGAATGAAAATTATAAGAACTTCCCCTGTTTGAAAGATGAGTAATCCCTGCTCTGACTTCAATTTAAAATCATAATCATCCAGTGTGTGCTAAAAAATCATCCTTCAATACCACTGGCTCATGATTCATGAACTAGGTACGTGGAAGTTTAGCCCCACTGCACACAGTGACCATGTGGTGTCATGAGTGTGTGCTCAAAGCCTTTGACCTGCTGTGACTGCTCTTCATGTGAGTACAAGAATACTGCTCTAACACATGATTCACTGTCACTCAAGTGAGGTATTAGCCTTCCCTACTGAACTGTGGTCGAGTGCGGCATCACCACAGGTCTTGTGAAATGTGTGTGCAAACAATGATAATTTATTTAGTCAAATGTTCAGACACATTTATTATATTTTTTGTATTTTCAAATGTTTCAAAATATTAGGGCTGAGATCGACTAAAGAAAGTCTTGGTCGAATAAAGACATCCTGGTCCTGCTGATCAATTAGTTGACTAAACACGGGGTGTGGCCAAAGCTCTCAATACTATTACATATCTCTAGTTATCTGACCCAAACTGCACTTACAAGACTACGCCTGCATGGGAGTTCATGAAAAAAATATTTATGCAGAAAAAAAGATTAGGCACCAATGTATTTATATAAAGACAGATTAAACTTGTGAATCATGGTTTCTGCCTTTTTACAAAAATACGAAACAATACCAAATCTTCAGCTGACTTGCTAACTTCCCCATCCCCCCTGCTGTTGTCCCATATAAATCCTTAAAATCTGTATAAAATGATAAGACTAATGCACATTTTGTTCTAACTAACGGCCAGCAGCCCTACACAATGTTGCAATATATTGCCTACATATTGAGTTTGGGAGTTGGAGGCATAAAAAAACATTATGATTTGCTGATACCTCCATATGTCAGTATGTGTATCAATATGGGCCTGTAGTGTTGTGTGCTCCTGTCTTTGAGTTTGTTTACATTACATGAACTGAAATGCCCCATGTAAGATGATCAGATACAGTTGGCATAAAAACATTTCCCAAGACTAACCAGGTGATGCGATTTCACAACACACACAAACAACCTCGGTTATGTTAATGTTTGTTAATATTTAATATTGTTTCCTCTTCAGAAATACCCCAGAGTTGTTTCTGCTTTTTAGTGTGACAGTACACTTGGGTAAAAATAATGATTTAAAAAAGTGAGATTTTATATAAGATAAAAATGTATAGGCATATGAGAATAAATTCAAATAAATAAATACATACTTTTTGGGTCTTTTTAATGGAGAGGTCTACAGCCAGTCCTCTGCCCCAAACTCACATGCTTCAGAGTTCAGACTTTGGAAATGGACTTTGAAATAACTTTGACTTTTGACTGGTACTGAAGTCTGTTCATGTTCATCAATTTAAAATTTAAAATGATTAAATGTATTGTCATTTTTATGCACACTTAACAAAAGATACTGCTACTCCTTAAGTCAGTATAAAAGTCAATAGTAATATGTCAATAAATATCAATAAATAGTCATATAAATAGTACAATATATACTACCGTTCAAAAGTTTGGGGTCACACAGAAATTTCCTTATTTTTAAAAGAAAAGCACTCATTTTTCAATGAAGATAGCATTAAACTAATCAGAAATACACTCTATACATTGTTAATGTGGTAAATGACTATTCTAGCTGCAAATGTCTGTTTTTTGGTGCAATATCTACATAGGTGTATAGAGGCCCATTTCCAGCAACTATCACTCCAGTGTTCTAATGGTACAATGTGTTTGCTCATTGTGTCAGAAGGCTAATGGATGATTAGAAAACCCTTGTGCAATAATGTTAGTACAGCTAAAAACAGTTTAGCTGGTTAGAGAAGCTATAAAACTGACCTTCCTTTGAGCAGGTTGAGTATCTGGAGCATCACATTTGTGGGGTCGATTAAACGCTCAAAATGGCCAGAAAAAGAGAACTTTCATGTGAAACTCGACAGTCTATTCTGGTTAGAAATGAAGGCTATTCCATTTGAGAAATTGCCAAGACACTGAAGATTTCCTACAACGGGGTGTACTACTCCCTTCAGAGAACAGCACAAACAGGATCTAACCAGAGTAGAAGGAGAAGTGGGAGGCGCCGCTGCACAACTAAGCAAGAAGATAAGTACATTAGAGTCTCTAATTTGAGAAATAGACACCTCACAGGTCCTCTACTGGCAGCTTCATTAAATAGTACCCTCAAAACGCTAGTGTCAACATCTACAGTGAAGAGGCGACTCCGGGATGCTGGCCTTCAGGGCAGAGTGGCAAAGAAAAAGCCATATCTGAGACTGGCCAATAAAAGAAAAATATTAATATGGGCAAAAGAACACAGACACTGGACAGAGGAAGATTGGAAAAAAGTGTTATGGACGGACGAATCGAAGTTTGAGGTGTTTGGATCACACAGAAGAACATTTGTGAGACGCAGAACAACTGAAAAGATGCTGGAAGAGTGCCTGACGCCATCTGTCAAGCAAGGTGGGGGTAACGTGATGGTCTGGGGTTGCTTTGGTGCTGGGTGGGGGTAAGTGATGGTCTGGGGTTGCTTTGGTGCTGGTAAGGTGGGAGATTTGTTCAGGGTAAAAGGGATTTTGAATAAGGAAGACTATCACTCCATTTTGCAACGCCATGCCATACCCTGTGGACAGCGCTTTATTGGAGCCAATTTCATCCTACAACAGAATAATGACCCAAAGCAGACCTCCAAATTGTGCGAGAACTATTTAGAGAAGAAGCAGGCAGCTGGTTATGGAGTGGCCAGCGCAGTCACCAGATCTAAACCCCACTGAGCTGTTGTGGGAGCATCTTGACCGTATGGTACATAAGAAGTGCCCATCCAGCCAATCCAACTTGTGGGAGGGGCTTCTAGAAGTGTGGGGTGAAATTTCTCCAGATTACCCAAATTAACAGCTAGAATGTCAAAGGTCTGCAATGCTGTAATTGCTGCAGATGGAGGACTCTTTGACAAAAGCAAAGTAAAAGCAAAGGAAAAAAAGCTGACTAAATACTTTTTTTCCCCACTGTACATACACACACACACACACACACACACACACACACACATACACATACACATACACATACATACATACATACATACATACATACATACATACGACCTTTCATGGAAAACACAAAATTGTCTGGGTGACCCCAAACTTTTGAACGGTAGTGTATATTTGTTTGTTAAAATAATCCCGATTCTCAATTTGATATTTTTGTTTAATACATCATCCAGCCCTATGGGAAGATAAGGCACTCTTCACATAAGCCCCATTCACACGTTGTTCCCAGTAAATTGCCAGGTACAAAATGCTAGAACACTCAGCAGTCACCCCCATTCACACATGCACCAGTCCCAGGACATTGCTGGGTCTGCTCTGTTCACACATAACCTGACATTTGGCTCTTTGTGCTCTCTCACATAGCAACACACTGCTGCATGATTTAAACTAAATGAGAATGAGACATAACCATGTAGTGCAACCAGGAAACCAAGCTTGTAACCAAGAAAGCAAAGCTGGAGTACTGGCAGTTTTTTGGCTTTATTCACACATAAGCCTTCCCTGTATATTCCCGGTAATTTAACTGGGAATTTGTCAGATCAAAAATGCAGGGAAATCAGTTGGCTTCATTCACACATGATCCTGGTCTGGGAAAATGCAGGTAAATTCCTGGGTCAGGCTGCATATGTGACTGTGACTGTAGAGACTTTCTTGTTGTGAGGCTAGTGCGAACTCTAAGCTCATGCAAATGCACTCTCCTATATGTAAAGCTATTCTTTTGATAACAGGCCTACTGAGCGTGCCCTGACCTTTTTAGCTTTTAAGGAAGTTGGTTGTTTTGTTTGTTTGTTCTTTATTATCCGCTGACATTACCCACCTGTGTCCTCAGAAATTAAGTAAACATGTTAAAATATAGAGAGTGAAAGCAGGGTAAGATAATTAGCTTGTGAAACTAACTTGCGGAGCTAGGATTACCACAAGATTAACCCTTCAAACCAAAAAAGTACATGATCTAATTAGTGTCGATTTTATACAAAATGTCTTTCACTCAGCTCTTCGTTTCGTGAAAACCCATCACTGTACGCTGTAAAAAGTAGGTTGGTAGTCTCATGATCTCATGATTGTCTACTTCAAAAAACTGAAATGGGGAAAAAAAAAAGCTTGTTGTGATACAGCTCAAGATCATTCTAAAGCTATTCAGGAAAGGCTCATTTCTGTCCTGTGAGTGTGACTTTTTTTAGTATCAATACCTGCTCCAATGAGTATCTAGTTTTAGCATCGATTAGTATCTGATTTTTGTGAGTGTGCTTTTTTTAGTATCAATACCTGCTCCAATGAGTATCTAGTTTTAGCATCGATTAGTATCTGATTTTCGATGCTTTTGACAACCCTCTACACTAATCTATATTATGTTTTTGCAAGGCATCTTTAACAGTTAAAACACCCATAAAAACCATAAAGTAGACATCACAGTACTATGAAATTGCAGTTTTTATTTTGAACACATGTCTTCCCTTTAAATGTGTCCCACTACTTGGGCTGAGATCGACTAAAGAAATTCTTGGTCAACTAAAGACATGTCCTGCTGATCAATTCTCAAAAATATTATGTCTATGTATCTGACCCAAACTGCACTTACAAGACTACACCTGCATAGGAGTTTATGCAAAAACAACTATTTATGCAGAAAAAAGTGCTAGAAAACAATGTATTTATATAAAGACAGATTAAACCTGTGAATCATAAGTTTAGAGGGGGTTATGAATTATGGAAAATCAATTTTTGAGCTTTCTACCATGTTATAATGTTCATCAAAAACATGCCTGAAGAGGTTATAGATGTCATCCATGCATGTTTGAGTATTTTAGAAATCTCTCCCATGCCCTTTTTGAACCCTCCTTACGGTTAGCTGCAAGGTCCTGTGCAATGCTCAGCCTACAAGCCTACGCCCATGCTCCCACACGACAATTCTCCATAAATATACAAAAGCAGGATCCACAACTGTACACAACAACCTGACAAACCGGATGCGATACGATATGCATTAGTTTCATTAGCAGGATGCACACCGATTGTGTTGTGTGTTGCGCTCTGAAGGGGGAGTGACTTAGCGCGGACAGCAGAGGGAGGGGAGACTCAGCATCAAAAATGAAAGTGAAACTTATTTGTGTTGTTATGTGTATGTTAATATGTTGTTTTTGCCAAATATAGCATTTTCAAAACAGTAAAAGGTAATATGTAATTATGTGTTAGCAGCTAATACCCCATAGAAGTAAAATACCTCCTCTTTAATCTACCTTTTTACATATAAATACCAAAAAATAGCAAATCTTTGGCTGACTTTTTCACTTCTTCTCCTTTCTGCTGTTGTCTCATATAAATCCTTAGAATCTAAATGAAAAAATTAGCTGAGTAATACAAATTTTATTCGACTAAGAAACCATCTACCGATTAATTGACTAAACAACTTAAGGCACTACAGCCATACCCACTACTCACTGTGTTCCTTTGTGTTTGTGCAGGGAGACAGTTCAGATGGGTGTGATGGCCGATGGGACCAGCCGTTTGTCCAGTAACGGGCAGCAGGTGTACCAGTTCATGGGTGTGTGTACCCTGACCCAGTACACCGTGGTGGCTGACACTTTTTTGGCTAAGATCCGCTCGGACGCTCCCTTGGACAGAGTGTGTCTGCTAGGCTGTGGGGTGTCCACAGGCTACGGGGCCGCGCTCAATACTGCACAGGTGAGGAAGAGCACAAAGAGATACTCTAGATACTCCTCAAAATATTGATGCAACAATAACTCATCATGGACCTCGAGGCAATGTGTTAATTGACTATAAATTTGCAATTTAAACACTTAAAGCCACAGCATGCAAGTTTTTAGCCAAAAATAGTCTAAAGTAAAATAAAAGCACATTTGTTTTTTTCAGTTTGGTTGTGTTTATTGCACTGAAAAACTGGGATAAACATGCACTTTACTGTGAGCAAGATTTCATCTCCCCAAACTTGACTCTTATTTGGCTGAGGATGGCCTCCTGCTTGTTTCTATGGAAGTGTTGTTATTTTGGCTATAATATTCCACAGTATGGCATAAAACATATCTATCTCCATGGAGAATGTTCCAAAGTATGGTTTTAACTTTCTATTTCTATGGAATCATGCAGGTGATGAGCCACCTCCAGAAAGTTACATACTGTACCTTTAGCCAGAGCTTTCAAGTGTGACACACACGTCATCCCCATCACAGGCACACATGCCACTCGTCACATTTGGCACGCTGAAAACATCAGCCCTAATTTGGAAGAATTTAATCTTATTGTCACATGTGTGAGATTCGCACTGTTAGAGGCAACAGCCCATATCAGCCAGCAGCATCTCTTCACTCATTTTGAACTCCCCCACCTCGATCTACACTCAAAACATTGCCACATATATTTTCATAATCGTCTGAACCCACAGTCACTTTTCTCAGTCATCCCAAGAGTAATGATTAGTTAGTAAAGAACATGTACGAATACAACTTAATTCAACTTTGGGCGAGTAATTGATCAGAGAAACCATTATAACATAGAAAAAGCTCTTCAGTCAATTATGCATAGTATGTCCCCCTTTCAAACAAACTGTATATATGTTTGTAAAAGCTGTGCAACTTTACTTATGGGAAAATATATGTTATATCACTAGATGCTGCCGCCCATAATATAACGCTGCATGATATAACGCCACCCAGAAACTTCTTGCTGCCTCACAGCAATGATATTGATATTGATCATAGTTTTACATCACTTAAGTGGCAGTTTGTGGAAAAAAGTTAAGAAGAAAAGTACAATAATACAGGAAGTAGCGGTGAGTTCTAAAACAGAATACTTCTACCTATGTCATCAACACAAAATACAGCGGCAATTTACACACAAGTAATACATTTTTCTAACAGTTTAAACCTTCATTTAACAAAATAAAGGTGTTGTCAACTATTTTTATTTGTCCAGTCATAACTATTGTGTTATGGAATTAACTCTACGTATGTCATATCTGCTGCCCATGTCCAACCTGGAAGTAAAATTATAAACTTCACCAGAAATGGACAACTAGACAAAACTTTAGTGATGTTGTCTATGGTTTAGTAGAAAAGTACTATAACCAGTCATATGCACTTTAAATGCTTGACTTCATTTGTAGACTGTATTGTTCTTGTAAGAAATTCATTCATGGCACTTTCTCAAGGCAACCGTCCAGCTCATCCCCAGGAATCAAAGTCTTAATCAGGAGTACCTAACTGGAGCCTATTTGCATGTTTTGAGTACATGTAGGAAATGGGCACAGGGAGAACATGCAAACTCCACACACAACCCACACAAGCAGGACCTTCCTGATCTTCTTAACAGGAAGTATAGTGTGCCTTTTAGAAACACTATGCTTCCTGTTGAAATGCAAAATCTTTTTTTTTGCTGATGCAATGTGCAGTACTTTCCTTAGCGGAATGTATGCAGATTGTGTTGTGATAGGGCTCTGAAGGGGGAGTGAACGAAAGTAAAACTTATAAAACATGTTAATATGTTGTTTTTGGTGAATATATATCATTTTTCCAAACAATAATACCCCAGAGAAGTAAAATTCCCCCTCTTTTAATCTTTATAATGATATGTACTTAGGTAACACTAGTCAATAAAAAAAACAATCAACAGCCAGGGCGCAGTATGTTTTCAGAATTTGTCCTCAAGTAAAAGTGAAGGCAACACACAAAGGTTTAATGCAATTCGATTTATTTTTGTAAAGCCCAAAATCAGCAGTTACCTCTGAGAATGTGATAATTGATTTAACCAACAGAAAGTTAGAAAATCAACAAGAAAGTTAGAAAATCAACATGCAGGGCTTTTCAACTTCATTTTTTGTAGGGCTGTGGCCTCTGAGCCGGATATGCACTTTTAACACAATTTGGGGTCGCACAAAATATCCCCCACACTAGATTTGCTTAAATAATAATAGTAATGATGATGATATAACAACAACTGTTACATTTGTATTTTATTCTTCACAAAAATCTAAAGGCTGCATCTACGTCGCTTTGTCTAATTGCCAATCCAGTACTGAACCTGTAGTATTAAACTAGGACAAGACTAGTTCCAACTGGGTCTGAACCTGGACTAACCCCGAATTAAAGTTGGACTAAACCAGGTCTAAAGCAGAATTAAATAAGGACTAAAACCAGGTATAAACTAGGACTAACTTAAATAGTAAACAAGAGAAAATATTTGTAAGGTGGTTCCGGGGCCGGATTAGATCGTTTGGAGGTGGAGGAGTTCTATGTTAAAGATGCTGTACCTGATTTTTACTATCTTAAAACATGAAACATGGGTTACAGTGGTCCAAACATATTCACTTTGTTAAAGCTTTCATATCCCCCTATTTATTAAATTCCATGAGTTTATAAGCACTTTTCACAACTTTCACAGACCAGAGCGGAGGCCCTCACAGTAATGCTAACAACTAGCAGGGTAACAATGCACCAGTGTTATTTCCTGGTTCATGGACAAAAAAACAAAACACTGCTCTGTAAAGGACAATAAACATTTTACAATATTACATAAACTAAAATTGGGTAAACCCCCTTTAATATTAAATTATATTATACTCTTGTCCTGAATTGCCTTATTCACATGGCCTCCTCCTGTGTTATTCTGCCCAGGTAGAGGAGGGCTCCACCTGTGCCGTGTTTGGCCTGGGTGCGGTGGGCCTGGCTGCGGTGATGGGCTGTCGAGCTGCGGGCGCCTCTAGGATCATCGCTGTGGACACCAACCCAAACAAGTTCACCAAGGCTCGAGAGCTCGGGGCCACCGAGTGCATCAACCCCCAGGACCACAAGCCCCGGCCTATCCAGGAGGTCCTAAAGGAGATGACCCAAGGAGGAGTGGACTATGCACTGGAGTGTGTGGGCAACGCTACTGTCATGGTCATTATTTGGTTTATCGATTATTGTGTTTATTCAGGTCAAGGTATAGTAATAAGCATTTAAAAAGAGTAATCATGAAAATTTTAGTATAATTTTTCGCGGGGCAGGTCACTTCCTCCAGCTCTTCCTAGGGGATCCCTAGGAGTTCCCAGGCCATCCGAGAGATGTAGTCCCTCCAGCATGTCCTGGGTGCCCAAGCCACCTCAGCTGGCTTCTCTCCATGTGGAGGAGCAGCGGCTCTACTCCGAGCTCCTCCTGTGTGAGCTCCTCACTCTTTCTCTAAGGGAGCGCTTAACCACCCTGCAGAGGAAACTCATTTCGACCGCTTGTATCCACAATCTTGTCCTTTTGGTCATTTTCCAAAGCTCATGACCGTAGGTGAGAGTAGGAATGTAGACTCATAGGTAAATTGACCCTGGCGGGGTCCAACATGTGAAAAATTGAGGACTGCGACGTCACCCGGTATGGTGCAGCTGGGGCCCCAACCTGGAGCCAGGCCTGAGGTTGGGGCTCATATACAAACGTTTGGTGGCCTTTGCCCACGGGGCCCGCCCTCCTGTGGGTTCATTCACACACAACATTCATACTATGCAAAGTGGGTGAAGTGTCTAAGGACACATCCACAGTTAGGCAACAGTAGAGCCACTACTGCCCCACTGTGGCACCAGGGATTAACCCTGTTTACCTACTGGGATGCGATAAAATCTGGTATTTTTTATTTTAATTGAATGTATCAAAAATAATTTTCAGCAGTTTAGAAAGGAAACTGTAATGTGACCTGCATCTGTTAGATTATCATCCTTGTGTCTGTCTGTGTGCTGCAGTCTGATGCTCTGGAGTCCACTATCGATGCCTGGGGCGTGTGTGTGGTGGTGGGCTGGACTGACTCAGAGCCAATCAGAGTTGACGTGGATCAGCTACTCATGGGACGCACGCTCAAGGGGACTTACTTTGGAGGTGAGGTACAGCAGAAGCTCAAAGTCACTCCACAACATTGCGCTTTATTCACTCAGAAGGACAAACTCTAATCAGAATAAATACCTCTTAGTCCTACAAATCTCTTCAGCACTTTGCAGGCCTAATCAGACCACTTGGTGACCCAAGGTTTGCCCACAGACTCCTCTTTGGGCACCCCTGCACTAGCAGATTTAAGGCTCAGTGAAATCCTGACAACAATGTTAATTTGTTAGTACATTGTAATGAATAATACTCCAAAACGATAAAAAGATGTGCATGTTATGTGTGTGTTGCAGGGTGGAAGGGGGTGAGCAATATCCCTGCTCTGGTGGACCAATACATGAAGAAAGAGCTGAAATTGGACGAGTTTATCACACACAGACTGAATCTGAACCAGGTCAACACAGCCCTACAGCTGTTGAGGACTGGAGAAAGGTGAGGCATGTTACTGTTACAAACACGTGGCCCTCCAGCTGTTCAGGAATAGAGACGGGTGAGGCATGTTACTGTTAGAAACATGTGGCACTCCAGCTGTTCAGGACTGGGGACAGGGAAGTCTTGTTACTGTTATAAATACAGACCCTGCAGCTGTTCAGAACTGGATACAGGGGAGTTATCAGCCTCAATGATATAGTTAGTTGTCTCTCGTCTCTGTAACTTACAGAATATTTTAAGAAATGCGATGACTACTCTCATTTGCAGCACTATTCATTTGGGCTGTGTCAGAGGTGTGTTGTGTCACTGTCTGGTGCTCGCATTAGAAATAATGACCTTTAGACTACAACACAAAGGTGAATGTGTCGTCAGCAGTGTGTGCAGTGTTCAGCCTGTGGAGGGACGAGGGAGAGGAGGGACATGTTCTGCACTGGAAACTGCCAAACAAAGGCTCCAAGCCTTGGCCAGCCACCTAAAGAGGTACAAGCGAGATAATGAAGCCAGACGAATAAACCGTCTGTTCACAACACAACCAGCGAAAGTGTACGCTCAATGGCAGGGTAATAACATCAGAGCAGACCTGCCAAGGCTGGAAACTGAAAGGCATATGGGAGAAGGAGGCATCCCATAACAGCGATGCACAGTGGCTGGTGTTTCTGAGAGAAGACCACAGCAACCTCCCTAAACAGAATCCAGTCACTATCACAGTGGCAGACATCCAGGAAAGAGTAAAAAAACTCACTGCTTTCCATGAGCGCCTGGCAGCACAAATGAACCAGCTGCTGAGTAATGGGACTCACCCTGAAGGGCTAACCGAAGGGCGTACGATCTTGATCCAGAAGGATCCCTCAAAGGGTACAGTCCCATCCATCTATCGACCAATAATCTGTCTCTCCACAACATGGAAGCTCATGTTAGGCATCATCACGGATGATAAGTGGGCACATGGATCAATACATGAGCACAGCACAGAGGGGCATCGGCAAAGATGACTTACTGCAGAGAACACAGGTCCTGCTGCTCCTATATGGATGACATCAAGCTGTACGCTAAGAACGAGCGAGACATTGACTCACTGATCCACACCATCAGGATCTACAGCACAGACACTGGAATGTCATCACTCCCAGAAGGAACAATAGCAGACATTGAGGACGGTTACAAGTACCTTGGTATCCCACAAGCAAACAGCAGCTTTAAAGAGGACATAAGGAAAGTGGTTAGCTCAACTCGTAAGTCATCTGACTTTCGCATGGGGGACCTGGGTTTGGATTCCAGATCGGTAGTTTTTCCACTGATCCGAAGGTTGACGGTGTGCTTCCAGCTCCCACAGATGAATGCTGTCGTTGTATCCTTGGTCAAGACACTTAACCCACCTCGCCCCGAGTGTCTGCGTACGTTGGTGTATGAATGCATGTATGAATGGGTGACCAATTCCTTAATGTAAAATGCTTTGGGTGCCTTGAAGGTGGAAATGTGACCATTTACCATTCACAGTGAAATCTCTCATGTACAGAGGCATATCATTAACACTCCCACGTTTCTGCTACTACTGCTCAACATAGTTCTGCTCAACCGAAAGAGGGATAGTGCTTGTTGTTATAAAACAGGTTGGACCAGTAGGTTTAATAGCAACATGCATTAGAAGCCAGTGCCTATGTCATGTCCATGGGTTTCAGAACAATGAAAAATAAAACTGTTGTGCAATTAACAATTTTAGTGTTGCATATTACAGGAAGTTGAAACCCATGGATAGACAATTTTTTTTGTTTTTCACATAATGTAACTTTATTTGTGCTGCTATTTGGTAGTTAGGTAAGTAAACCTTAAAGAAGACATATTGTGCTTGTGTCTGCTATATAGTTATAATCTATGACACCCGTGGATCATTATGTTATAATTTGAACATTTTAATCGCAATATTTATCTAAAACAACTTAATAAAAGAAACACGTCCGCTGACTTCGGCGTTAGAAAACTGCAGTGCCCAGTGGGAGCTGACGCCAGCATCAGAGCTAGGGTAGCAGATTTAAAATGAAAAAATAAAACTGGAGAACAAAGTAAGTACAGAGCAGTGGGTTGATTGGAGCAATGACGTCTTGAATACAGGAGAATAAAGATTAAAACATGCATGAATCACTCTAAATACAGCTTCGAGAGTGTAAATGGTGAGGGGAGACAACTATAAGCTCTGAAAAGTAAATTTTGTATAATAGGTCCGCTTTAATAACACATGAAGAAAGGTTTAATTCAGAATGAACAAATAGTTAAGAATGATTCGGGCTTAGTGACTGCTTAATTAAGGGGTAAGGATTAGCAGTTGGGTTAGTGACTAAGCCTGAATCATTCTTAATAAAGTAGTTGTTCATTATGAATTCAGTCTTTCTTCAGGCTATATTAAAGCCCCACATAGACTAAAGTATAAACATGTTTATTATTTTTTTATTGCACTAAAAAACATACATGACTCTTATTTGGTGATGGTTCCATGGAAATGTTGTTCCTTTCACTACAATTTTCCACAGTAAAAAGTATCTATCTCCGTGGAGAGTGTTCCAAATTATAATTTCCATGGAATCATGCAGCTGACACTCCTCATTCCTCAAGAAGTTATTATAATCAATCAATCTTTCTTTATAAAGTTTTTTTCTGTACAATAAAGTAACACATCATGTGTGCTTTACAGTCTTTAAAAACATTCCCACACGCTCCTCCACCTAAACACCCACCCCACACAACATACCATATACAGTGTGTGGTATAATGCAGGCGTGTCCAAACTATGGCCCAGGGCCAAATGCGGCCCTCAGACCAATTTTTCTTGACCCTCAAGCTTCCAGGTGAATTAGCCCATACTACCTTAAGCAGTACTTTTTACTGCAAGATTCTGAAAAATCTGTTGATAAAGTCAATATCAAATATTTAGTGTGTCTTACTGAGGATCTCTGCATGACTATAACTCTGGTGAGTCTGACTGTTATAACTGCACATATTTGAATTATTCTTTGTATTGATCATCAGTCTATGGCCCTCAATCGACCCTCTGCTTCATCTGTTTTTGATATACGGCCCTTGATGAAAACAGTTTGAACACCCTGGTATAATGTGCTACTGTGTTTTCTTATACTACATACTTCATTCCATTTCAGAGTTAATGTTTTAAATGTGTGTGTATTATTTTTGCAGTATCCGTTCAGTCATCAGCCTGTGGTAGAAGTCTTGAAGTCTTGATGAAGAAGTAAAGATGAAGTCTTCTGAAGCTATCTGCAAGTACTGCACAATTCTCTGCTTCACCACTAGATGTCCTTCTAACATCAGGAATAACGTAATCACAGATCATTCTTTTTCAAGAGCATGAATGAAATATTTATATTTGGGATTTGAATGTTGTGATTATTCTGTTATATAAAGATTAAAGAGATTTATACAAAATAGATTTTTTTGTTGTTTTCTACCATGTTACAACGTTGTTCCCTTTTCAAAAACATGCCTGAAGAGGTTTTACATGGCATCAATGCATGTTTGAGTATTTTAGCAATCTCTCCCGAGCCCTGTTCGAACCCTTTTGTCCAATGCTCCGCCCACAAGCCTACGTCATCCATGCTCCCACACTACAATATAAAAATACAAAAGCATAATACAAAACAATTCACTACAGCTTTCAATAAAAGGTAAAATGGTGTCATTGTTTTTGTATTTGCAGATTGTTACCACTAAAACGCTATTTAAACACTAATCAAATATTTGTCTGTGCTTTTGAATGCAGACCTGTCAGACCTTTGAAGACCTTTGTACATTTTGATGTGTTACTTGTGATATGAAATGTGTTTGCTCTTTTGTGGTATATTTAATTGTCTTTTTTGTTTAATATGTTGATATGTATATTGTTTAATGTCTTCATTGCTCTCCCCTAACTACAGATGTCAAGGTTAAATAATCCATTATCAATTGTGATTATAAATATCACAAAATAAAATAAAAAATAAATATATTGTGAACAGTTTAGAAGTAAAATTAAAGGTACAGTATGTAACTTTCTGGAGGTGGCACATCATTTACACATCAGTTAAAACCATACTTTGGAACATTCTCCATGGAGATAGATACGATTTATGCCATACTGTGGAAGGTTATAGCCAAATTAACATTTCCATGGAAACAAGCACATGGTAGCCCTCCAGGTCAAATAAGAGTCAGGTTTGTGGAGATGCAAGCCTGCTCACAGTAAGGACGCATGTTTTTCAGCGCAATAAACAGAACCAAAGTGAAAAAAACTTTAATTTTGGTCTAGCTTTTAGCTAAAAAGTTATGCATTGTAGCTTTAAGTCATTTACTTTTAATCTACTCAAAAGATTTTAATTAATGTAACTGTTGGCTTTTTTATGACTTTATGAAAATTTGATTTAATAAAGTTTATCGACCTTTATAACGCCACTGTGTCTAGCTTTTTTTGTGATTATTTTGCCTTCATTTTTGGATCGAAAGTTGCTAATGCCAATACAGAATGTTAAAATATGCAATAAAATCCATGAGTCAGTTTACTCAAATTACAAACTTTTCCAAGGCAAACCTGGGATTACCACAAGGCACACTACTGTTCCCCGGCACAGTGGTTGAAAATCCGTGATCTATTAGACTAAAATCTTCCACGGTTCTTACATTGAGTGGGGTCACCTCTCCATAGATCTGACCTGTAATGTGGCCGGGTAGTGTCACCTCTTTGTCACCATGGAGAAACATGTTTAATGGTCACATGGTGTCAAAAATCACAGATAATCATAAAATCATAATGTTTCTTCCCTAATGAACTGTAACACTAACATTTAGAGGTGGGCAGTACTAAGTTACATTTACTCAGTTACATTTTACACTTGTGCATTATTTATTGTTTTTACCTCCAACTTCAAATAATAAATCAGATGTTATAGTTCTCCCCTTTAAGTAACTCTTACTTCAATAGTAGTTTCCCAAATACTTTTTTACTCTTATTTTCATGACCACTACTTTGTACTTCTACTTGAGTAGTATTAGTCTGAAGTAACGTTACTCTTACTTTAGTACAATATTTGGCTACCCACCTCTGCTAAAATTTTGCATCGTGACATAATCCTAATCCTACCCCTAATTGACGCTTGATACATTTATGTGGTTAGTGCGCCTCCTGCTGTACACTAACTGCAACTGCACTGTCGTTTATTATAAGCTTTTGATTGGGAATATTCTTGATTACTTCCTAATGCTCTACACAAAATGCATTTCTCAGAGCTGTAAGGTTAATCACAATCGACTCGAAATAGCAACTTGAATAGATGCATAAGCAACAAAATCTCCAATTTTATTCTGCATAAAAACTGCCTGCCATAAAAACCCTGTAGTTTAGATCTGTACAAACATGTTCTGAAATGTCATTCTTGTATTAGTTTGTCAGTTCATATTTCAGTCTTTTTGTCAATTCTTCTGGAAGTGTTTAAAGTTTCAACTTTGAACATAATCCTATTTTTAATTTTTATTATTAAAACATAAATCGCAAATCTAATTACAGTGCTTACGTGAAAAATCGCTATTTCATATTTTTAATCTCAATAATATAAGTACTTATATTATAGTGTATAAGCACTTCCTGGATTACCACCTGATGACATCATTCAGTGGGACCAACCATTTGAGCTCTGAATACAGGGCCTAAAGTTGCATTATTACTGAAACGTGCCAATGAAATAAACTCTTTAAAAAACTTGAATATATGAAGTCGAATTTTCAAGATGTTCAAATTAATCTCAATTCAAAATTCTGAATTCAGATTTTTTTTTTTTTTCATGCACATTACAGACTAAAATTTTCTCTTCTTCTCTTTATGCCGTCTAACAAATAATAAACCAATTTTTTAATGATAAAATTGGCTATCTAATTAATATTTGCTTATGTTTTAGCCTTACCTCTTTAGTGCCATAACGGTGCACATGATGGAGGGATGACAGAGGAGGAGGAGGGCTGAGTGATAAACATAGACAGAGAGGTAAATGCCAGTGCTCAAATAAAGCAGAGCCGACTGCAGAATGTCAGAAGAGGCCTCGCGTTTTCATTTTATTTACATCCAGATGAAGAGATTTGGAGCCGTTTATTAAGCTGTGTGTCGTCATGACAGCGAAAGGGTGGGTCATGTTATACACGTCTGAAATCCATATGGTCCTAAATAATGCTGCGTTCTGCTTGGCCTCGGAGGCTGGATTTTTTTAGTTCCGACCTGTAACTTTAAACTGGAACATCATTTCGCTCAGAATTCTGACTTGGAAACTCGGGGAACATTTCAGAATCCAACTCCCAAGACGGCTGTGCTCTGCGTATGGTTAAAGTTAAATATATATAAATATCTATATATAATATTGATAGCACTATTGTGTTATTTTTGCCTTTTCTCATGCAAAAATATTAATACATTTATTTATTTAATTGTTATATTTATATTTTATATAAATATACACAT